>JAXCEX010000062.1:0-127065 GCA_038382965.1 Ceratocystis huliohia | reverse complement strand
GCTCCTCTCGTGTGATCCGGTTAGTGAGCCTTTGCAGAGGGCTAAGTCTGTCCGGTAACCAGCCCGGCGTCGTTTGATCTATGTGATTCCAGTAGACGTAAAATATATTCAAGTTCAAGTTCAAGTTCCCGGAGTCGCATCGCCGGGGCCTACCACCGTGCCGAGCTCCGGTGGCCTTTTAGACTAGTTCACAGGCGGTCATCACTGACCAGAAATACCAGGTAACCAATCCTAGGAGCCCCCCAGACACGCCCTACGGCTACGCTAGACGGAGCCATCTGCCAACGACACCCCTAAGCATATTATACCAGTTACAAATCTTAAACAAGTACGTAGAGGCCAAGTATAAACGATTAATGCATGTGTCATGTATTTTTCATCATTCTCCCCCAGTCGGTATTTCATTCATTCTCCGGATCCGGGTTCACGGCTCGCAACACTCGTGGTTGCGGCTGGTGTACTCGCCGGGAGTAGTCCTGCTCATCCCTTAGCGTTCCAATACTGTCCTGACTCTCTCGTCTAAACGCCGCACTATAAGGGTCTTCCATTCGGGGGTCCATGGGCATCATCCGGCTATCGCGTCGGCCGGGGCTAGCGAAGCCGCTCTCGATGCCTTTACCGCTGCTATCACGGAACCCAATCTTGGACTCCGACTCCATGGCCTCATTTCGTCGGCGCCATTTATACCAAAATATCCCTGCAATTGCCATTACCAGTGCTGCGGAAATCCCAACAGTAACACCCACAATCATGCCTGTGTTGCTACCCCCTCCACCTTTGCCACTGCTCTCAGGGGCAGCTGTGGCTATCGTAGTGACAGTCATGATCACCCCAGCAGAGTCAGTGGTGGTCTGGACGGAGGTTGATTGTGTACTCGAAGAAGTCTGTTTATCCAAAGCAGTTAGTAAAGTTAAAACTTCTTCCAAGGCTCCGTAATGTCGTAATCCATGTCTCTTTTCTAAATTTCGCAATGATATTCCTGCTGCGCCAGGGGACATATCCATACAAGTGTTGAGGTAGGTGTTACTGGTAACGATGCTGATGTGGGCAGAGGGGTGTCACCGACCACAGATGAAGACATGGAAGATGTAGTAGTAGATTCCTGCCCATCGTCAATTATTGCGAAGTTTTGTTTAGCTTCTATTCTGATCTTTGGCGGCGAAGTCTCTAGTGAAGACTCAGGCAAGGCAACGCAAGCAAACAGAAAAGAAAAAATAAAACGGCATTAAGCAAGTAAAGCAGGCAAAGCGGCGCAAAATAAGCAGCACAGAAGCATGACAAGCCCAGCCGTGATGCAGTGGGAATATCATTGAGTGGGAAAGAAGCTTTGAAACATGGGAAAACACGGAAATAGAGCATTTGGCGGAGACGAGTACTTACAGTAGTAGTTGTAGTTGGTTCTGATGTTGAAGAACTAGTAGATGTGGAGGAGCTTGTAGAGGAAGTTGATGACGATGTTGACGTTGATGTTGACGCGTCCATCGTGGAGACTGGTAGAGGGCCAATCTCCATGTACCCATATAGATGGTCAGATTTACTACCGCACCACTCGGTATATCCAGGGCACTGGGTATTGCAATCTGAATCATCAACGATGCTATCGGACCCTGGCGCTACGGTGGAGCACCAGCAGTATTGGTACTGTACAATAGCATATGCATTTGAGGAGTCCTGTTCCCTGCACCAGTTGGTACATAGACCTTGTGTTTGGTACATGCTATAGTCTACAATAGAGCCGGTCAGTCAACAATGGCTCATTGCAAAATATAGACGTGTTACTTACTGCCATTTCCCGAGCTAGCTGTGTTCAATGAAGAACACATGTCTGCTGCGGTGTTGCCATTGATGGTCTCGGCCACAATGGTTTGATAGAATAAGCATGACGCAAGAGCAAGAAAGCTGCATGTCCCCCTAAATGAAGATGGCATTTTGAAGGACTAGAAAGAAACAGGGAGAACGGGGGATGTTTCTTATAGGAAAAAAGACAAGATGACCAGAAATACGGCCTATTAGAACGAATAAAGGGTAAAAATAGACGAGGGAGTTAGTTGGCTGTGCAGTCAACGCCTCTCGTAAAGAAGAGAAAGAAGAAAAAAAAAGAGAGCAAAGACTTTTTTTTTGTATGTACTAGTTTTCTAGAACTCTGAAGTCTAAATGCAAATGAACAGTTAGTTGATGGCAAGCCAAGAAAAGAAAGGATGAAACAACGAAGCACAAAAGAGAAGTCAAGGAGAGCAGCCAGAAACAAAAGTAAGAGCGGTAGCGAAAGTGAAAGCGATCGAGCAGGGTTCCCAGCAACGGCGGCGGCAGTGGCAGCAAAAAGTAGCCATATGGCTTGAGCACACAAGATGGCGATGTCTGATGCAACTATGAGGTTGATCTGACAGTGAGGGGGGGCAAAAATGACGATGAGTAGTGTAGTGCAGGTGGTTGAAGCTTCTGTTCCCTCTTTTCTTGATTTCTCCGACAGTCCGAAGGGGAGAAGCAAAAGGCCAAAAAGAGGGCAAGTGACCGAAAGAGCGATCCAAAGAGATACAAGGAACAACGACCGATGACAACTGAAAAAATAAAATAAAGAATGAATAGCAACAAGCGGTGGAAGAGCAGTCGATCGAAGCGAGATAAAGTGTGTACTTGGGTATATATTTCCAGGCGCTTTGGTTGGCTGGCAGGGTGGCACAAGAACTAGACCAAGATATGTTGGGACCGAGTCTCTATGGTGGTAGCTACAACTGTGTTGCAACTCGTGGAGAAAAAAAGGCCTGTGATCCGCAGTTTGGAGACTTCTTGCACGATATCAGAAGAGTTGAAACAAGGCGGACAAATACTCAAGTCGATCGAAGTTGTGTACAATGGAGGGCCAGCTCGAATCGGAAAGGGATACAAGCCAGACAGAGTGCAGAAATGAAGGTGTAGAAGAGAACAAAGCAGCTCGCTATATTTCTTCAGCGAGGAATAGCGTCCAGCAGCCACCGTCAGGCGATGCGTGTTGTTTCGAGAAGACAGGGAACAGAATTGCAAAAACGATAGCACAGCCAAGCAAACAGACAGGAAGGAAGCAGGCGGTCCCAGCGCTGATAGGCTTGGAGACGATTACAGTCAGGCTTGGTGAGGACCGGGAGGCAAGAAAGAGACAGAAACAAGATAGCAGAGAAAACAGAGACAACAGAGGCTCTATCAAGCGGTTCGTAGGTAGGGGCAGGGTAATAAGTGTGGCTTTGTCTTTTTTCTTTCACTCCAGTCGAGTCTAGCCATAAATGGAGGCTTGTTTCTAAGCGTAGCGGACAAAGTGTTGCTGGTGGAGAAACAAATATAGAAAAAAGGAAAAAAGACTAGACTTTGTTTCAAGCTATACCAAAGCCACCTGAAGAAAAAGAGGTCTATGAGAAAGGCTCTTCGTCCCGGGATTGTGATGGGTTTTCAAAAGATGCAGATGTGCCCCTAGCAAGATTATTTGCGTGGCTTCTTTACATCAGGATTGGGCATGGGAAAACAACATGGGTTCTTAGTGGCTGAAACAACAAGTTGATGTCAAACTACAAGCAAATAGCAAGACAATGAGCGTAGCTAGTATGGGCTGGACACTTTTAGGCCTTGGTAGCGTGCAGAGGATTGGGTCCTATTCGGCTCTTTTTCGACCTTTCGCCAGTTTGCTTGCTGGACTTATTGGCTGGGCGAGCTAGTGCATATTGGATTTTTGTGTCATCGGCGTCGTCGTCGGTGGTGACAGAAATAGGCAAAGCGGAGGAGAGCAAACGAGAAGCAAAACGAAATGATGTCAAAAGAGGACTAGGGCGGGCAGGCAGGCAGGACAGGGGGGCTGCTTTATGTATGTGTGCATGTATGTATGTCTATACTCCAGAACAGGAAGCGAAAAGAGAGAAGAGAGAAGAGAGGCAGAAGAGGGAGGCATTTGAAGGTTATTATGGGCAAAGATAGAGACAATTGTAGCAACGGGTCTGCCCTAGTGCTCTTGCAAGTCGCCAATCGAAAGTTCGCCGGAAATTGCGAGAGATCGGTAACGACCATGAGGTCTTTCGGGGGCGATTTGGGGGGGAGGGGTGGCTGCGTCTGCTCTACTAGTGACTAGGATCGTATTTTATTTTGGGTGGGAGGAGTCGATTTCGGTCGTGTACAGCCAGTCTTTGGTTTGGTTTCGCATCGCTTGGTGATATGGGAGAACGGAGCAGAGAGAAGGGGAAAACAGGAGGAAAAAAAGAAAAGACAAGATAGCAAAAGGGCGGGAAGGCAAGGAAACAGGAATGTCAAGAGGGCGCAAGGAGAGGAAAGAATTGCAATAACCAAAAGGGGAGAAAAAGAGGGCAGCAGACGAGGTCTCTCGCCAAAATGGCCTTTGCTTACCTGGTGTTAGCGTCTAGCAATTAGCAGCAACTGCCACAATATGCCGGAATATGACCACGAACAACAGCGAAGTTATCGTGAAAATGTGGGAAGCCAAGCCAGAAGTGAGGGGGCGATCGCACAAAAAAATCGTTGAAGCCAAGCGAGGAAATTGCGATGTTGGTCGTCGATCAGAGATAGCAGCCGTCGTTGCTCATTGGTTTCGCCGATCGTCCTTTACTCGCAGGTGAGAGCAAAAAGTGTGCAAGTGCCAAGCAGCGAATGTGGGTTGTTTCCGTAGCCAACAAAGAGCAAGGCGAAAGAGAAGAAGGAAAAGAGCTGGCCAGCCTTGTTCGCCAGCGGAGGGGAAGAGGCGAGAGATGAGATGGAAACTGGCAGCAAAGCAAAGAAGCAAATCGCGAATCAGCAAACAAGGCAACAACGAAAACGAAACAGGAAAGAACCGTAGAAGAGATAAAAATGAAATAATGACGAAACAATGACGAAATAAGAATCAAGCACAACACATCCACAAGCACGCGCACACACAGCCAGCAGTAACGAAGGCAGGAAAAGAAAGAGAAGTGAACCAACAAATACACGGAAGAACAAAGAGAAGAGAGGAGAACCCCGAAGAAAAAAGGCCGAACAAGAAAGTCAGAAACCTTGGACCATCATGACGACCAAGTCCAGTGTTGTGTAAAGGCAAGCCAGCAAGCAGCAAAGTGGAAAGCGGCGCAACATATATTGAGCCGCTGGCATGGGTTATCAGAAAGGGTGAACGGACCGGACAAAGATTTGACGAAAGCCCACACCCAACGACGCCCACGCCCACGCCCTTGTCTACAGATATGCACACAGACACACACAACCAACACCGCACAATCGAACAATTCAGGCGATTTTATCTCCTGTCGCTTGGTGATCGACATGCTCTTTTGCGACTTGCGGCAATAGGCAAGGTCGGGCTCAGGTTTTTAGCTCAGGCTAGTCAAGCCAGAGGTCCAAAGCCAAGGTCACGCCAGAGCCCCTCTAGCAAAGAAAAGCAAAGCAAGGGGCAAGGGAGGGCACGCTGAGAAAAAGCCAAGAGCTAGAGCTAAAAACCTGTGCTGCTTCTCTAACAGCTTGTCTTGCGGGCTATTTCCTTTTGTGCATCTACATTGTGTGAAGGGCTGCCGGACAGATAACGGGGAGAAAGAGAACCACCCCCAGCAGGGCCATGTCAGGGCATTGCAGGACCCTGCCGCAAATGAATTAGCAGCGGTTTTATCATTCTGTTTGCCCTCTTTCCGTCAAACAAAACAACGTGCCTTGGCGATAAAATGGCGTATTTTCGGTGTTTGTGGCGGGCAATGATCGTTTGCTCATGGGCAGTGGTGGCGGCCGGTTCTCGTTCCTCCGTAACAATCCGACCATGCCGCCCTTTTCTTTGTTGATAAGTGCAGCAGTATATGTCTGTCGATGTCATGTTGTATGCATATAGTAGCGGTTGCAGTAGCAGCAGCAGTAGAAACAGTGGTACATCTGCGCAGCGTACGCACTTGGACTACATTACATGTACATGGAGACTGGCGAATTTGCCGCACTCTCAATGCAACATGCATCCAACACGAACATGCATGCTCTTCTTGCCTATTACTGCGTTCTATGGTTAGACGTTCGAACGTAACCAAGTCAGGAAGCACTATGTCACGCTGTAGAGACCAACCAGCCGGCCAGCTCAAGCCCCCGCCGACCCGCCCTCTTTACCCCTGCCTGCTTCTCTGCTCCTGTCATTTTTTTTGGCAGCGTAGCAACAGCGTCGTTTCTCTGTTGTGTCTGCTATTCACTTATCTTGACGCTGTCCCAGGCCTTGTTAATGTCTCTTTAGCCCCTAGAGGGTTCTGGCATGTGAAACTTGGGAGGCAAATTGGAGGTGCGCCCAACAAGCCATCCGACGAAAGAAGAAAAGAGAAAGGGAATGCTAGGCTGGGCGCAAGAAAAAGACGGTGCATCTAATCAGTTTACACGGGTCTTGAAAATCTGCGAAAAGGGAGGGAGAGAGGTGCAAATAAAATATAAAAAGAAATAGCACAATAATGAGGAGGAAAAAAAAAGAAAAAAAAACGAGGCTGGAGAGAGAGGCAGCATCCATCTTCTCATCAGTTTGCCTTTGAAGGCCAAGCTGCAGCTACAGAAGAGATGACGAGTCTACAGGGGTCACCCTCTATAAATCACTGATTATCTTCTGCAAGTCCCCACTAGCACCTCGTTATTTCCTGCCTTCTATAATTCCACGGCCTATAGCACAGCTACCGCTATGGACCTGCCCAATATACTTGGGCTTTTCCACTATAGCCAGCCCGTTTCAATCCCCACCGCGCTCTGGACCGCCCCTGTCCCGCAGGCCTAGCAAATGCCGCCCTTCTTTCTACAGTACCAGTGCTATGCTACAGCGCTATACTGCTACAATGCAACACGCCCGAAGTCTCAAAGACAAATTTTCTCTCTCAAACACCTCGGATCCCTTTATATAAAGGGCAACAAAAGAACGATGATAAAACAACCTAGAACGGAAACAGATCATTTATACGAGTCAGCGGAATTGCAACCGGCGTTGCTCTGCTCGTATGGTCTCAATTTCGTGGTCCTCGCCCTTTCTTAGCCGCCCACTAGACGTCAGAATATTGATTCTTGATCAATAGCTTGCGCCTTCTTTCGTTCTCAGTGAGGGAAGCAGAAACAAATAAGACAACAGCATAACCCCCTCTACCCCCCAAAAGCAACTCTAGGCCCAACTCGCTTACTGTTTGGCGCTGGTCTCGCCCTACAAAGGTGCACAGGTGTTATATTGGCACAAAGGCATATACGGCTCTGCTGAATGCCATCTGGCGAGAAGAGGGCAACATGCGTGGTACTAGAATGTCTAATAGACTGCCCCAAGCAGACATCAAGTCCCTCTACCAAAGAACCCACACAACACAGCCCTGTCGAAGGGATGCAATATACACATACACAGAACATTGGCGTTGTATCACCGGCTTCCCTAGGGACATGGTCCGAAGAGCGCGCTAGGGTTATGTGCATCTTGTATCGCGATTGGCTAGGGTTGGTGTGCACCAAGAAGTCCAACTGCATGCATGTGTGATAAGGCTGAAGTTTCAAGCAGGAGAAAAAGGAAGAACGCAGCAAATTATTCCTCCAGCTTTTTGCCTCGTGTGATTACGGCTTTTCTTATCTTCTCGGCTGTGGTGGCTCAGCACAAGCATGTGTTTGTTGTTCTGTTCCCCTATCCATGTTGGTGGGATGTGTGAATTGCTATACGAACATGACGACTGCAGTACGAGGATTACTCTTCCAGTTCCGCTGCCCATTCCTGGCCGTCTTGTTTGTTTTTTCTTATTTTTATCACTATTTTCCTTCCTCTGATTTCTTTTTTTTTTCTCGGCGTTTAATTCGCTTTGCTTCCATCCTCTCGCTGGGGTGGGTTGACTTTCGCAGACTATATACCAAATCCTGGTGTTAGTTTGTTTTTCCCTTTGCTTCTCTCATGCTTGTTCCTTGTCTTGGCTCTTGGGCTTCCAAGAGGGCAAAAACTGCACATAAACATAGACACACACAGTCGCAGTCACAGTCGCAGTCACAGTTACAATTATGCTGTTGTTTATCCCCGCCCCCTCCGTGTAAACATCCCGCCCTCTCCCTTCTCTTCCTTCTATCAAATTTGCCAAGTCTACTCAAAACAAAGGGCCAAATATTTGTTGACCCCTCTCTCTGGGTCCCTGGGGCCAGAGACTCTTGACCCCTCGGCTTTCTATGCAGAAGCAGACGCAGAAAATCACGTATTATCTATTCATCCTGCACAAGCAGGTCGGTAAACGTATCTCGACATTGGCGTTACAACTTGTATCCATGCCTAGATTCCCTCTGAAGCGATTTCTTGTTCTCTCTGCACTAGCCCTTCCCCCACCCCCTTTTCTTTTGTCTCGTGTGGTGGATATATCACTCAGATAAACGGTCCCCGTGGCTTGCTGATGTGCTTCTGCCTCTTATTGTTGCGCTAGCTTCGTCTTGGCCTAGCTTGCTTGTTAAGTTGTTTCTTGTTTCCTTGTTTCAACGCCAGTCAAATTCCGGCTCACTTAGTCGCTCGCTCTCTCACTCGCTACACTAGTTCTTGCTTTCCCTCAGCTGGACAGGGGACTTGTATGATGACCAAAAGACAGCTGGTATCACCAACCCCAAGAGCCTTCTTCCTTGTTGAACAAGACGCCCAGCATAGCCGATCGTCAAGCCCCATGCACTACATTTAAACGCAAAGAGAGTAAGTAGGTCATGGTCGCAAAATCGAGTGTCGAAACAAGCCACCCATCCAACACACCAAATATCACGTCGTCGTCGCGACCATTATGATTGCTGTTGGCACGCACGCCCTTAGTAGTTATTCATATTATATGAATAGCTAACTGTCTTAAAATTCTTGCACGCCCCTTATTTGTCCTAACTACAGTCCGTACGCATGTAGGTTTATTAGCTACAGAAAAACATGGAAACCCACTGCACACTAGTCTCCCTACGCTCTATTCGCAGCAATCAACTAACTACCTTCTATTGCCATGACCCCTCAGCAGGACATGCATAAAACACGGCCAAATTCCCTTTGTCGCGCCGCCTTCTCTGTTTCCCTATTGCTGCCTCTGTCTCTTTCTGTTGCATGTCCCCTTTCGCCCTCTCGGCTGCGCTGTATCACAGCAACACCTCCGCTTTTGCTAGTTGAATATGAAGGTCTGCCCCCCTCTCAGCTCAGCTCATTCTACACAGCTTAGCGCCAAATTAACCCCACCAGCAGCAAATCAGCCCAGCTAGAGACCAACCCTTCTCTCCAGCTTTGTCCTCCTGCGTTTCGGCCTTAGGCGAGTCGCCTGAGGAAGGAGAGGAGCCCGTAGCCTATAGCCCGTAGCCCGTAGCCCGTAGCCCACTGTCTCACCTTGGAGGGGCTGCAGTGTTCTCGAGATCCCAGACTTGAATTTGCAATCTTTCTCTTGCTTTCCCTTACATTTCCTCTCTGGGCCTTTGCCTTCTTCTTATGTCCTGTCCCTTAATCTCGCTCCCTGCATGAGTCAACAGACTGGGAGGCACAGCAAAGCAACTTAAGCTGCACTTATATCATCATTCTTGCAGTTATCGTGCATATACTTTTGACCTCGGTGACGTAAGCTTTGAGGAACACCGCTCTTATAACACTAACACCTGCTCTTATCTACTAACCCTAACCCTTGCGTTCGTCAACCTGAACTACGACCTCATCCTTGTGTATATCTTCTTTGGGAAAAGCCTTTCACGCCGTTGCGTCACAAGCACGAAACAGGATGCAAGTAAGATCCCTAAATACAAGGCTATTCCGGCTAATGCGCACGCCTATGGCTTGTACTCGCTCTGTATGACACTAACTGACTGACTCAACTTCATGCATTGTCATGTCGTGGATGCGACCGGCTTCTTTGTACACTCTCTTATCACAACATACCAGTGCCATGATATGAGAATTTAGCCTTGAATCGGACCGTGCTGTCTCTCCAATCCCATCCTCCTCTCTTCTCCAGAAACAAAAAAGAGTCTAGCCTCGTTTACTACAGCAGCCCTACATGTTTGGAGCGCTTGACAGATGACAAAGACGCCTAAATGCGCCGTTCTCTTTTAGGTGGCCAGAGCTTGTAGTCATGTTATCATTTCTCGCACAAGGACTACTAGCTGCAAAGAACAAAGGGTCTAGACGGAGAAGCAATGGCCAGCTAGCGCCTTGAGGACACATAAAGGGAGTAGCAAAGGCATTTATGCAGCCAAAGCTCCACTAATGCTTTGGGTTTTTGCGTGATGACGACGTTTTTCCGGCGTTTCTTTTTAGTTTTTTATTTTTTAAAAATTTCTTCTTGATATGGCCGCCTCTCTACTTACTTTTTTTTGCTGCTCTAACAAAACCTGTGGCTTTGGACTTGGATATCTAAATAATGAACGATATCAACAACAAGCTAGAGATACCAAGTAGTTTCTTTCCTTTTTTTTTCGTGTTGTTTTATTTTAGTGGCTTGACGCCCCATGTCTCGGTCTGATGCACTACATGCCTTGGCAACAAAGCAGGCAAAGACAACGGCCGCACAACGGCAGTAAGGGCCGGGATAGAGCCAGCCTTGGGGATCCTGGACGGGGAGGGCCTATGAATATGTTTATGGTTAAAAAAAATGATCGCAAGGCGCATCTACAACACACAAAAAGAAATTGGATGAGAGCGACGAGATTCGAACTCGCGCGGTTTCCCATTGCGGTTCCGGTTATTGGGTTATAACCTAAACACAACGCCTTAACCACTCGGCCACACTCCCATTGGTTGCTTGTCTTTTTCTGGTCATAAGTGACATTATATCGGACAAAACAAGGGTTTGGGCAAGCTAGTTAGGGTCTGTAGATATCTCAGGGGCCTAGGCATGTCTGCGCTGGGGTCTTGTGCTGGCAATCACGGGCTGTGGGACGTGGTGATTTTGTTCTGGGCTTGTTTGAGCGCTTCAACTGAAACTGGCTCAAGATAGAGTTAAACATCGGGCATAACTCCTGTATCCGTTTGCAGGTTATTCCCAAATCGCACCTCCCTACACGCGATGTAGACGAGACCTCTGCAATTCCCAAGACGTCCTATTTTTATATCGCCAACTTCTCATAATTCCTTTTTTCCCTTTTTTGCCTCAACTCTCCCTTCTCAAGCCTAGCCCTACGATGACGCCAGACCTGTCTGCCAACGGCGCGGAGTCATTCTCCAATAGGCAGTCCCACAAAACTGTTCCGTGTTGCGCCTGGCTGCCCCTTTTCATGGCTAACCTTAGCCCCCGAGCTGTTTCGCGGTGGACTGCTGTGGTGCTGGCTTGCGTGGTGCTGCTCACTCTTAATAGCCTGACACACGGGATGCGTTTGCTGATGCCGTGTGTCGAGTCGCCCACTCAGCACTGCTACCGTGGCTATACAAGCGCCTGGTCATTCAACACCGTAGAGGAGACTGTACCCCCAGTGCCGCCACCGCCGCAGGCGGAGTGGATGAGCGGCCTGCCAGACGCGGCAAATATAAGCAGTTTGTCGCTGCCAGGCACACACGACACGATGACTTTCAGCATACCCGACGAGCAACTGCAATGCCAGAACCACAACTTGACAACACAGCTGATAGCCGGCGTGCGGTACATTGACGCACGCACACGCCTACAGGGCGACCAGCTGGGAATCTACCATTCGTACCAGTCGACGGGCCACACGTTTGCCGAAGTGATGACGACAGTGTTTGACTTTCTCGATGCGCACCCTAGCGAGGCAATTGTCGTGCGAATCAAGGAAGAGGGACCGCGTCTGGGCAATGGCACCAAGTCGTTTGAGGAGGCGTTTAATGCGCTGCGTCTTGACAGTCCTGACCTGGCACCACGCTTCGAAAAGCACCTCTATGTGAAGCCTAATCCACTGGCGCCTCTGCCAACGCTGGGTGAGATGCGTGGCAAGATACTCATCTTGCAGGAATTCCCGGCAACGGAGGAGTATGGCATACGCTGGCGGTCGACACACATAGTCCTTGAGGACCTGTGGATCATCCCGTCGCTGCCACACCTGGAACTAAAGTGGGAAGCAATCCATAGAGCCCTGGTGCGCTCTGCAACAGAGCCGGATTCCAACACGGCGCTGTACTTGTCGCATTTGAGCGCCTCAATTGGCGTGCTGCCCATAGAGGCTGCAGCTGGCCCGCTGGACGGGACGGTAGTGGGCATGAATGACCGGACAGGAACCTGGCTTGAGAAGCAGCCCAAGGCCAGACGAGGCATTGTCATTATAGACTTTCCGGGCCAGGCTTTGCTGGATGCTGTGATTGGGCAGAATGCGCCACTGATGCAGGAAAGCCGGCGTTGAATGAAGGCTGGTGCGATAGCTGTTGAAAGAATTGAAGACACAGAGTGTCAGATGATATGGTATATACATCAGCCAAACATCATCTAATGTAATAGTATAGACGGACCAATTACAAGTTTGCATCCACAGGCTCGTTGTATTCCATGTTACCATGCGGTTTTGATCAAGAAAGTAGGTTAAATATGCAGTCGCAGTCAGTAGTATTAGACAACTAGTAGCAAAATGGTAAAATAGCAAAATCTATCTCTTGGCCAGTTCGACCAAGTAAATGACAATCCGGGAAGAAAACCGCCGTGAAATAACATCCACCCTCTCTGCCCGCCCCCACGTGTGGTTATGTACAATACAGGAAGAAAAGAAAAAGAAACAGGAGAAAAAAAAATAAGGAAATGACGTCAGAACACCCGGCTACCCGAAGCCTAAAGTCTTCGTCCCCACCACTCGCCTACTAGAAGGTAAGAAAGAAAGAAAATATTCTTTGGTCTCTCATCTCCTTCAGGGGCCTGCTGGACTGCTCTCGCGACTATGTCGGCTCTCAATCGAGTTGACCATCTCGCGGACTCGGCTCTTTGGCTTTTCTAGTTTAATCATCTCTGCTATGTGCAACTCTGTCGAGTATCTCACACTTGACACGTCGCTCACGTCGAGATACGGGCTCTTCCCCCGCGCTTCCATTGGTGATAGGCTTCGTTTGGCTCTCAGACTTGGGTATGATGCGCCACCTCGTAGCCCAGCCTTCATCTTTACATTTTCCTTGACGTCCTCACGACTAGCTGAGTGCCGTGCACTTTTGCGGTAACTGTGTGATGTGCCAAGGTCACTGACGTCGTTGTCTACGTGACTGGAGTCTAGACGCACGCTGATATCACCAGCGTTGCTCACGAGCGATGCATCCTCGCTCTCATCCGGGTCGACTACGATGCCATGGGCCTCTCGCTCATACTCGGCAGTGGCGACGCGTGACCGCTCTTGAGGCACGGTGAACATGACTTGCACTAACCGCTGCTCTACAGCCCGCTCGACATCCCAGTCGCCCTCGCTACCACGAAGATGGGCTGGCATGTCTTCCCAGGCCTGCCGACCCTGCTTGCGGCGTAGTAAGGCGCTCGTGCCACCCCCTTCTGAAGTACCATCTGCCATGCCTTGAAGTATGCGAGAGTCATAGTCCGCCCCGGTCATAAAGCCATCAGTACGGTCGCCGCGCGTGGGAGATGAGGCGTACGATTGTGACTGCTGCCCACTCATACTAAGGCTCGAGTCAGTTTTACTGCTAAACACACGGCGAAGGCTGCCTAGCCAGCTGTCGCGTGTACGGTACTTGCTAGGACTCCCCGATGCGTCTTCGTAGTACTGCGATTCATCCTCCTCAGGAACCTCGCTGTAGTTCGTCTGTTGGGATGCAAAAGTTGCCATGGGTGGTGTTCTAGGGCGATCTTCGCCCATGAGAAGACGAGGACCTTCGTTTCGGAGGGTGGCAAACGTCGACTTGGCGGTGCTGTATGAAGGATTGCTGTTGCTGCTAGCCTTGGACACAGGTCGGCCTTCAACAGCGGCAAGTGCGTTGCGGATCTCCGCTGATCCCTTTTTACCGTGGTTCATGCGGGCTAGAAGCTCGTCGTCAAGATCATCTGCGTTACGCATCCAATTTGGGGCTTGGGTATCATAGGAACTGGCTGTGTGGCGTAAAGGAGCATTGATGGGATATCTAGGGCGATCATGTGGTGAGCTGGGGGGTGCACGATCTTCTGCAGGAGGCGGCCGGTGGACATTAGCCATGCGTCCAACGTCGACGTCGCGATGTATAATAACAGTATTATCTTCGTCGTTTTCAGTAATGGGCTCAATATGCTCGCTGGGAACAGGGCCAGCATACGCACCACGAGAGCTACTTGGCTCACCGCTGCGAGACGCTTGCATACTAGCTCTGCCCTCAATGGGGCTCCCAGCCGTCTCATTATGGTTGTCCCGGAGGCTTTCGTACGCAGAGTCGCGAGGAGCAGATGTCCAGGGATCCTTAGATCGCGAAAACCACGAAGTGCCACCTCCCCTCTCCATCATGGTGCCCTCAGCCGGGTGGAGAAAGTGCGATTCGTCCTGGGCTAAGGCACGGATGACGTCGTCGCGTGATTTCTTGGAGCGATGACGGCGATACAGACAGGCGCAGAGCAGAATCAGGAGAAGCAAGGCAGGGACGCCGAGACCGAGGCCAAGGCCAAGCCCGATATTGCGCATCTTGTTTGAATTGGAGGATGAGCCCGTCGAGGTAGCCTCTGTAGTGGCGGAGGTTGATGAAGGCGAAAGGCTCGAGGTTGGAGACTCGGTTGCTGGGACTTCGGGATTGACGTAGTCGCTTGTCCACTCGCCACTGGTCATGTTGTAGAACATGGAACTGCCAGAGATATCGCGCTTGGCGGAGCCTGAAGAGGTGATGTCATAGCCTCCATACACCATCAGCACATTTCCTGGTAAAACAGTGGCGCCATGGCCAAAGATGCCGTTTCCCGAGGGTTGATTATCGGGGACCTCCCACTTCCAGTTCTTGTCCGAGTCAGTCATCTTGAGAATGATGAGCTGCGGGCTAGCCGGATTGGTGACCTGGCCAACCCAGCCGCCCATAAGCACCATCGAGGAGCCATCTTGACTCAGGACTGCAGTATGGCCAGAACGACTAGAAATGTCGCCATAGTTAGCAACAGGAACAAAGGTCCATATCTCCTCAGGCAGCTGCCAGAGCGCTACAGAGCTCATGTTGACAAAAGCCAAGGCAGTATGGCCACCAATCATAACATGGTCAACCTGTTGTTCAACTGTCTCTGCTTTGCTGGCAATGGCAGGGGTTGTAGCAGTCCACGTGAAGCCAGCGGCAGCAATGGGGGTATTCTGGGTGGTGAGAATATTGGCGTTGTAGTTTGTAGTGGCTGATATTGAATCTGCCGACAGGCGAATCATGTGGTTGGTGTAGTCTGAAGCGGATTGCCAAGCCCAGATGCTGGAGCTGGGCGTGCCACACATGCCACCAAAAGCATAAATGCTAGGCTCGACCTCAATGTCCGGGTCCACGGTGCTGGCGAAGCCCACAGCGCTACCAAGTATAAAAGGAGCGTCGTCCGTACCGTTGACGACGGGCTTGCGGTTCCACTGGCGACTTGGATGGTCATAGACCCAGATGCTGCCATCCCCGCGCTTGCAATCACCGGCATAAACAACTAATGTTTCATTAGCTACAGTAGCTGAATATGTGGCTGTTTTAGCATCCCCAACAAAGGGTAGTTGGTCAGTAATGCTGGTCCAGTTGGGGGATGTCGTGACCGTGTCGCTGGTAGAAACATTGTACGAGGCGAAAGACGAGCCTTGGAAGGCATATACAGTGTCGCCTAGTGTCAGGAGTGTTGTGGGTTCATAGGGGAAGGTATCAGCCGTAGCAGCCGCAGCTGCGGTAACGAACAAAGTTGTAGCTAGAAATGAGAATGGCGATGGTGCTGAAGAACGGCGGGCGTGTCTCCTGGTGTTCGTGGTAGCTGAGAAAAAGCGCCCCATCTTGACAAGACTGCAGGCCGGCAGGGGAAGAGGGGGGACGGAGGGTAGGGCGTGAATAGGTAGCAATATATGCAAAGAGCGAGGTAGGTGTGAAGACCAGCAGTAGATTAAAAGGCGGAGAACAGAAGAGAGGAGATCACCAGTCGCAGCACAGAGCCGTAACAAGCATCTCCAAGTTCTTCGTCCCAGAGGTGCTCGAGTCGCACGCTGGAAATGTGGTGATGCTTGATAGTCCTATTGTTTCGCGGTACGTATATTGCAATCGCAGCAGACGAGGGGCTGCCAGCGAAGGCAAAAAAGCCAAATGTTCCTGGTTGGGAGACGGGCGTTCTAGAAGATGAAGCTATACTGGGCTAGGAGGGATTGATTAGTCGGAGTTCCCTCTGGGCAAGAAACGAATGGAGCTAAAAAAGACAGAAACGGCTTCAAAAAAACCGCCAATAAAAAAAAATAAAAGAATGTAGAATAAGCGATTGCTAATGATGTTCCATAGGGTGTTGACCAGAAGCTAAGAATGAGGATAGAAAAATGTCGTGAAGAGAGGAGAAGACTTTGGAGTTCGGAGAAGAACAAAAGGGAAGGAACGGAGCGAGAGGAGGAAAACTGACGCAAGTAACTACGCTACAAGGACAAGATGTGAAAATACTTTGTTTTCTTTTTATTGATTGCTTCGGACTTTTTGGAGGTGCCACGACGAATATTAAACGCCCGCCTTCGTAGTTCACAGGGTCGTGTTGCCCTTTGTCTCTCGCTTTTGTTACCTGCGCTTTTCGCTTTTTCTTCTTTTTTCCCTCTTTTCGCAGCCGTCAACATGACAACAACACAGTTTAACTCCATTGTGACGCCCAAGCTCAAGTGCGTTACCACAGCAACCGGCTCACAACTACAGCAAATCAGCGTCTTGCGTAGTGCAAGAGCCACAAAATATGGAGCCTTGTCGCTTGTGCAACCCTTGATTAGGGTTTATGACTGACAACTTTGCCAGAAGTCGAGCTTTGCTTTTTGACTTTTCGTTATTGGCTTTTGCTTTGCGCGTTTTTTTTTTTTTGCTTTCTGGCCTGCTTTTGGGCTTCTGTTTTGCTCCGATTTCGTTTCCAGTTGCAACAACTCCCTGGCGGACCCTGGGGAGGGAGGTGGTGCTGGCTGGGGATATTGTTTGGAGGGAGACTCGATAGCAGTGGACCTCCGAACTGGAAAGGCGAAGCGTTTTGCAAAGCCAACTTGAGGAAGACTGGTAAGAGGGAGATGTCTACTTCATCCCCTGCGAGTTGAATATGTAGGCATTCCTATCTCCATATCGTCCTCTAGTTGCCATATTGCTCATCTGTAAGACTTCAAATTTTGAAAGGTTGTGTGTAAGCCCCTGTGTGAGGCTTATACTAACAACCCATGTAAATAGAATACATCACTACATCACTTCCAGACCCTAAGCAAGAACCCTAGTATACACATGAAGGCGGTGAGCAGCTATTCTGCCGGCTTTGATGCCAGGTAGCCCAATATTTAGCCCCCAGGCCTGTCACATGCCCTCCGGCGTAATAAGTCAGATATTACGGAAAATGGCTGGTTGCATTTGACTGCCATCTGAACATCTTACACTTGGACCTTTTCGAGTAGCAAAGGCTCTTTATAAATACCTTGGCCTCGCACACTAACTTTCAACTATGGTATGTGCCCGTGGCTCTTGTCTAATTCTACTGTTGGCAACATACGAAGCCATACACAGAGCTAACCCCTTATCCTATCTCTTCCCTGCAGAATGTCCTTTACAATACGGCCTTGCGTCAAAGTCGCGCTATTCGCGCCGATCTCGACCGGATAAATGAGGCCCTAGGTAGTGGGGCAGTCGTTACTCCAGGCGATGTAGGCAACGTCTCAGCGTCGCTAGCGACCTTCACTAAGGCCATCGAAGACTACCAAGCGCTAGCGCGACAGGAGCTAGTGCCTAAGAAAAAAGACGAGGCGGGCGAGCGTGTCAAGCGGTTTCGTGATGAGTTGACCGACTTCCGGATGCGAGTCGACGTTGTCAAGAAGCACCGAGAAGAGGCTGCACATCAGGCTAATCGTGCTGACTTGCTTGGCCGCCGGCCATACGCAACTAGTACGACACCAGAGAACCCCTATGCCGGCGTTGGGGCGAGCTCGAGTGCTGGCGGCTTCGGTATTGGGCCAGCGGGCAGTGGCGGCGTGCATGCACGCAACTCATCGATCGGCGGGACAGGAGCAGGGGCAGCGCCTCCGTTGGGCGGATATTCGTTTGGCAGTGGCGATGTAGCGCGTGAGAACCATGCATTGCGCGAGCAGGGGTTCTTCCAAAACACGAACTCGGCGCTCGACGACTACATTGCACGTGGTCAGGCGGTGCTTAGCGATCTCAACTCACAGCGCGAAATGATGAAGAACACGCAGAAGAAGTTATACTCGGTAGCTAACACGCTCGGCATCTCGGGTGATACCATCCGTATGGTTGAGCGTAGGGCAAGAGAGGATAAATGGATTTTCTGGGCTGGTGTTATTGTGTTCTTTTTGTTTTGCTGGTTGGTATTGCATTTTCTGCGGTAACGGTCGAGAACGGGGGTCGAGGAGATGGGGAGGAGGGGGGACCGGGCTGATTTTACACTGCTATGTCTGCGTTTCTCTGCTTCGGTTTGTTTCCTTGCCCTGCCGTGCGTGTCTTCGGATTTTCTGGTCTGTCTGTCTGATTCCTATCCTCTTTTCTGCCAACCTTCACCGGATTTCATTCAGCGCGGCGTTCAAGGCGTGTTTGTTTGCCATATGTGTGGGACAGGCTCCCAAGGCGGGCCGTGATTAGTATTGAGCTGGTCTGTTCTATTTCTTTCTTCTTGAGTCCTTTTTCTTTCTCCTATATCACCACAGTTAACCATGGCCCTATCTCCAGTTTTTCCCACCCAGACCGGAGCTAGCCCTTACAAGCTGTCGCTAGTCACAAATCATCCCTGAGGGCAATTGTAAACAGTACAGCATTGTCCGTTTCGACCTCGATGTGTGTTGTTTGCGGGAGTACATGATTGCTAGTACTCATGGCTCCGGCAAATGACGTTTCCCAATTAGTCACATCCCACTCAAGACCGCTTGTCGTGATGTGTGCGGTGCCGTCCATGGGCAAGATACCGACATGCTTACCAAAGATCTCCGTAGCGTCGTCTTTAACGCGGAGGATATGCTTGCCGGGTGCTAGTAGAAATGTCACGCTTTCGCTGTTGAGTAAAAATATCCGCGAGACACTGCTTTGGAATAAATAGAGGTGATGCAGCTGGGCAACTCCTTGGTCGACTCGCCCGCCACAGCCCCCGATAGCGATTATGTCTCGTGGTGCTGAGGTGTCTGCCTTACGAATCAACTTGATGGCCTTGCCAAAGTCAGTCGAGTCCTGATCGGCTATTTTAACGACCTGGGCCGGCTTAGCGGTCCGCGCAAAATATTCAAGGGTTTCAGGAGTGACGGAGTCTAGATCGCCGACGATGATATCCAGGCTATCCTGTTGGTGTTTTTTTGTATGAGTTGTTTCTTTTAATAGTGCGGGAATTTAGGGCGGCCTTACATATGGCGATGGCTGCCCGTCTATTCTAGTCTGATTTATGACTTTGAATAGTCTCGTAGCACCACCGTCGGCTGCTACCCGAGGCTGGCCTGCGTGGAGATAGGTTGTAAGTTGAGTAGCTTTCTAGTAGCCTGCTTAGTGGCCTACCGAGAGGCGCGTTTACTTACATGAACTAAATAGGGTTTCCAAGAGCGGAGTGTGCACTATAGGTTGATTCAATATAATCATGGCCGGAGACTGGGCTTCTGTGGCTGTGGCCTTGAGCCTGCCTATGACGTCCCATTGTGTGACGGTTGGGGACATTGGTCAAGGATTGATGACGTCAGGGGGAATGAACTGGTCTGGTAAAAGAGAAAATAAAAAATCAAGAGGACATTAAAACCGATGCTAGAATCCTGTCAAGAAGGAAAGTGACTGTGTTGAACACAAGTGCTTACGAGAAATTACGCGCCTAATAGGATGACTAGAAGCTCCTGTTGAACTTCTTGGAAAAGACGTCTAGTTCGTGGGCCGTGAGCCTTGTGTAACTCTACTACTATGCATGGAAAATCCCTGGCTAAACCCCGGTAAATCGGCCACTTTGGCTCTGCAAGCTTTGATTAGCCAATGGATCCGTTTTTTTTCTTTTCCGACCTTTGGATTTATCAGCTGGTCAACAAGAGTAAATTCATAGGCAAAGGCAAAGCATAGCAATAAGCCATCGGATAGTAGACGTACAGCTTAGCTTCAATGCGCGATCTGGTCCAATTCGACGGTTAGAAAGAAAAAAAAACGGAAAAACAGTTGCTCTGCTCTCAACTTTGCCCTTTCCTTGTTTGTTAAACCGGCCCGCGTCCGTTTCTTCTTCGGCTTCTGTTTTCTTTGTCACGCTCCTAGGTCGACTACGATCTGCTTTGCTCATAGAGAGAGAACCGCCTGGTTACATTCCAATACGACACGAAAAAACAAGCACTTGGCTGCTTGGCTACTCGGATCTTCAGATCTTTAGATTCTCGAATACTCAGGAACTTACTTCCCTTTCACACAAACGCCATGTTCCGTTCATCACTCCGCCAAGTGCGTCCGTTCATCCGCACTGCTCCCACATTGAGCGCCATCTCCGTTCCCGCTGCCGGCCGGCGCACGCTTGCCACGGGGGCCACCAAAAGTTCATCACGGGGGACATGGAAGGGCAGTGTTATGCGCTGGGGTCTGGCCGGTGCGGCTGTTTACATCTACAACACTAGTCCAATCTTCCAAGATGTGGCCATGCGTAAGTTATCCTTCCCTAGCTCTTTCACAACCTCTTCCTGGTCTCCGCTCTTGTAGTGTGTGGCCTAGTCGAGACCTTGAGCTTCGCACACACTGTCGGCGACTAGCTTAATAATGCTTCCTCTGATTATTAGCACAAACCGTCCCAAGCCCCTCGCAATTTTTGGAGAACGATTCCGTCACCATCGACACCGTGATAACTGCCCGCCGTGAACAAATAAAGGAAGAGCAGGCGGCAAAGGCTGCTGCTAAAGCCAAGGCTGCGTCCGAGGCCAAGGAGAAGGCGAAGGCTGATGCAAACGCTGAGACCGCCAAGACGGCCGTTGAACCAGCCGGCGACGACTCAAGCGCTACCGCTGACATTGCCTCGCAACCTGTCCCGGGCTCGCCTGCCGCATTGGAGGCTGAGGCTGGCCAGCAGGGTGCATTCAACCCTGAGACTGGCGAGATCAACTGGGACTGCCCGTGTCTAGGCGGCATGGCGGATGGGCCTTGCGGTGAGGAGTTCAAGGCAGCTTTCAGCTGCTTTGTGTTCTCGCAGGAAGAGCCCAAGGGCATGGACTGCATTGATAAGTTCCAGTACGTTTCTTTTTCCGACGACATAGGAACCGAGGAGAAGGAGTGTATAATCTAAATGGCGTGCAGTAGTCACTAACATATTTCTGGTTATAGGGGAATGCAGACTTGCTTCCGCGCTCACCCAGATGTCTACGGTGCTGAGCTTGATGACGATGAGCCGCCGGCCGAGTCGGGCGATGGCCCGACCAGCGAGGGCGGTGCTACTCCGGCCCCGATTCCGGATGCTGAGGAAACGAATGGAGAGGCTAAGGCTGAGGCTAAGGCTGAGGCCAAGGCTGAGACTAAGGGTGAAGCTAAGGCCGAGTCAACATCAGAACCTAAGCCCGAGTCCAAGGCCCAAGCTGCTTAAATCATCATCTTCCCCCTTCCCCCTTCCCCTCCCCCCACAACCCACGGCGTGTAAGTTATCAAGAAGCGCTAGGTCATTGGACTCAGTGGCGAGCGCAAGAGAAGTTCTTTCTCTTCATCTGCCATCCAGCATAGTGCTCATCAGCAGACTAGATGAGAAGGGAGCGCAAAATGTAACACTAACCTTGTACATTTCTTTTATTGCCCTTGATTTTTATTATGTATTTTTTATATCTCCTTTTGTAACAGAGGCTTTCAAAAATCGTCGCCCAGGTGAAATATTCTTCGCAAGGCTAAAATAGAGAGGGAGACTTGGCGTTTTTTAGCTGTATTTATGACGTCAGTGGCAACGAGAGCTCCCGATTACTCTTGTAAAGGAAGCGTAAAAACAAGGCTGTCATATAGCAGTGAGGTGCATTAAGAAGTAAGGGAGAAGCTCTAGGGCGCTCTTCACGTCTCTGAAGAGGTGAAAGCCAAAGAAAGTCACAAAAGAAACTAAAGGCAAAGCTTTGGAATCTAGTCCCCGAAAACGGACAGCCGAAGTAGCTAGCTCAATATCGACGCCTAGGGGCAAAGAAGGAGGACGCCTTATAAGACTCGCTCTTACACCTCTAGTACATTTCACCACATGATCTTTTTCTCTTCCTGTAACATCTACAACTATTCATCACTTCGATCCATGTGTTTTAGCTGCTAGCTCTCCGTTCAAAAGAATCCCCGTCTCACCAACATATCTATTACAATATTGCTTCAATCATCAGTGCGTTTTACTCCCCATACTGTAATTCAACTCTACTAACTGCCGACAGTGTCCTACGCCGACGCTGCTGCTAAAGGGCCCAAGCAGAGCCCCAAAGAGGTACAGTGTTTATCTTTGCCCTGATTTCCCTTCCTCAACAGAGCCCTCCGAACTAACCGACACCAGGCCGCCGCCGCCCCCGTCCCCACTGTTGTCTCAAGGACTGATGACACCCACGCGCTCATTGATGTCGATTCTCCGGCCGTACGTACCGTGCCCAATGACTTTTTAGAGCGCGATGTGCAGACTTCGACACAAGCCGCACGACTCGAACGCGAGGCTGCTGCAGCCGAAGCCCGCAAAGTCGCTGAAAAGAAAGCAGCCGCTGCTAATGAAAGGCGTTCTGCTGCTGCTGCTGCCTCTGCTGCTTCCCAAGCTGAAGGCCGAGCAGTAGCCGATGCGACACTGGGCACAGGCGCATTGATCTTGGCCAATCTCGCACTGCTCTTAGGTGTCGGTGCGGCCGCACACTATTTCGGTGCAGATCATGGACGTTGGACGCCATCGTGGCGAAATGCAGGGCTTGGTGTTGGCGTTGCAGCAGCATTAGGGCTAGGAGAGTCAGTGCTAGTACAGTAAGTTTGATGGTGGGCGTCTACAAACTTAGAGCTTCTATAGTCCGTGGCTAACATGGTTGGGTGTAGAAACTTCCGGGCCTCCAAATAGACAACGTCGAAAGACGCTACTATATCTGAAATTGGACGTGTGGTACGAATATAATATAATAATAGACTGTGAGAGCTGCCACTTCATAGCACAGCTTGAGTAGTGACCAACAATGCGAAGAAAAAAAAAAGAAAGGAAAAGAACAAAGTATCCTCTGTAAACAAGCCAGCGTCTATTTCACGTAAATCCTCATCAATTGCTTGTTATTTATAGCCCGTCATTCCGTCCTGTGGTTCCGTCCTGTGGCCCTGCCCCAAGCTTCCCTTTCTATTCTCCTTTTCCCTCGATCATTATTCTAGCCATCCTCTAACGCAGCCCCCGTCACCCCGCCAACAAACATATATTCATTACATAGTTCCGCTTCCGACACTCCGTTGGCTTCTCTATCATCTCCGGAAAACCGGTGCCGATGGTGCACGCATCCGTCTGACCCAATGACATCGCAGATCCGGCGACATCTTACAAAACATCATGGCTGTAGTCTCAACAGAAAGCATCTTCTGGGCAATCATTAGCTGCAGATCATTATCCTCGTTGCTAAAATCCGCAAAGAAAATGTCCATGGCCTGCTCCGTCCATCGCGACACAGGCGGCTGCTGCTGGTTCTTGCTAGCATCAATGATCTTGGCCAACATTTCCTCAATAGCTACTGTCGTCGTGACACTACCTGTCACAGAAGGCAATGAAGCCACGGGCAGTGAGATGGAGGTGCTGGGTGACGTAGTGGCGATGGTTGATGGAGGTGTGGCTATAGAGTGTGGATGGTTGTGGACATGGTGATGGTGATGATGAGGGTACGAGTGTGGTGGGTGTTGGTGAGAGTGACCATGGTGCGAATGGGAGTGAGAATAAGAGTGCGCGTGGCCGTGCGGCGGGTGGGCATGGATATAGTGGCTGTGTGAATGCAGCGGCGTAGATGCAGAAGCAGAAGCAGGCGTTGACGCTGTGGCTGGCGACGCAGCCACGAGAGCCGACGATGAAGACTCTTGAGACATAGGCTCCGACTGTGGTACAGTATGGCCCCAGCTATCAGTCCGCCGGCGTTGCGGGGAGGTTGTTGTTGTTGTTGACTCGGCCGACAATGACCGCTTGCGCGAGTTATCAGTCGACTGACTAGGATCATGTGGCGGCGTCAGGGCCGGGGCCAAGGGTCGTGCTGCCGACTTTTGGGCCGGTACACCCATAGATGCCGCGGATGATGGGCTCTGTGGCGGACGTGTTCTTTGGGGAGATTGCGAGCGAAGAGGCCGACAATAGTTATGGGGGCTCACATGAGATTTGGGCTGAGACTGAGACTGAAACCGGGAGTGCGGCTCGGATTGGGCTTCCACTCGAGGCTGATTTTCGGGTTGTTGCTGGGGTGGGTGTGTCGGAGATTGATGTCCTTGTGATTGAGTCTGTTGCTGCTCAGAAGCCAAGTCAACTACTGCGGTTCCCGGCAAGTCTCCATCAGAGCCATCGCCCAAACGGCGACGTCGCTGGCGCGGGATCCCGTTAGGCAGCAAGTCTTCAAATATGATTTCAAAGTACTTTTCATGCTCAAACGAGCGGCCACGAAGAGGCTTTGCAGAGGGGTCTTTCTATAATGGGTGTTAGTATGGAAGTATAGAAGCTTTCTACGGGAAAAACAAGGCTACTTATGCCTACCTGGAGATGCTCTTCCCAAGCCTCGTCGCTAGCAGACACTGTAGAATTGGCCTCGTTGTACTTGAATGCCGGGTTATCGCGCAGTCCGCGCCAGGCCTTAAAGCGCTTACGGGCATTGTCGGCCTTGTTTTTCAAATGATTCTTCTCCAGCCGCACATTATGCGTGCTCCATAAATCATGAGCGGCCTTAGCCCAGGCTTCGGACTTCAACGTGCCGGTAGCGTTATCTCTCAAGCCTTTCAAAACGCTCTCCCATAGAGAGCGGAAAAAGGTCCCTTCGTAATCTGGCGTCCAGCTAACGCGAGGCGCGCGTTGGAACGAGCTCCCGAGGGCGGACATGGCGGTAGAGAGAGCCGAAACGGTGGAATCGGAGGGAACGAGACAAGCGGCAGTGGCAGGGGGGAAACGTGACTTCGCTAACGGAACCGCGCTCCCACTAAGAAACGAAGGGGAAACAAGTGTCGCTTCCCTGGAATGTCTTGATAAAACAATAAGACAAACAATTCAGAATCGCGGTATTTGAGGAGAATAAGTAGCCAGTGCAGCGTGTGCAGGACGTCAAGACTAGCTTGCAAGTGGGAGTGGACAAATAAAAAGAATGAAAAGTGCAACGAAAACTAATGACAAAACTCAAAACGGAAGGGGAAAACGCAGGATTAAAAGCAAATCGCAGACTGTCGCAAAAGGTTGCTGTGCTTGCGAATCCGTTGGTAAGAGGGGGGGGGAAGTGACACTCCAGCCCATCCGGGTTCTTGTGGCTTGGCTCTTTCTGTACCAACAAATCACGTGATGGCTCTGTATGGCCCCGTTTGGAGCTCATTTAGCAAGAGCGAGCACTCGTTAGCTAGGCCAGCACGTTTTGTATCTGGTATCCAGAAATTGGAAGCGTTTCTGATATCCGCTTAGGCCTTGGAAGAATGGGCCAGCAAAATCAAGACAGAAGACAAAATGGAGAGAAATATAACAAGACTGTGTAATCGACGCCGCTGTGTAGGGGTTTGTAAATCAACAGACCTTGAACAGAATTTGAAATCGACCTACTTGCGCAACTTTGAGATTTTTAATGTCTACTGGAGCCACCCTGATGGACAAGTGCTCTAAAATCTGGACAGTAGTCACTAAAGAGGGAGCGACCAACAATCTTGTAGTCCAGTCTTCTTGATAAAAACACCCGTTTGGCCAAGTCCCCACAGCTGTCCAATAGCCGTCCGTTTTTCTCGCCCTTTTCTCCCAGTTTAATTCTAGGACCATCTATGAGTTCCGTGGGCTTTAGGAGGGGCAACCCATCAGGGTGCCCGCCCCTCTGTTTTCGCCCGCTTCTTTCCCCTTGTACTTGCCTTTTTGGAGAATACCCTGATAGATCCAAATCTAGACTCTATTCCCCGCCTGAAGTTCTTTTGTCTTTTCTACCTCGCACTCGCCTTCGAGCTTTGATCACGATGAACGTGTTGACCCCTCTAGATGACAAACCCTAAATGGGCCTCAATCACGAGGAACGCAGGAAACCATCTCACTCTCAGCCCAATTCATTCAACACGCCAATCTCTCATTAGACAGAGTATGTGGGTACGATCAGTCTATCTAGCAACTCATAGGCCGTTATTTAGCACCATCCGTCTTTCAGCTGAACCATCTCTCCGCCATAAATTTTCTACCCTTCTCGCGTTTTCAATCATCTTAGGCAGCGTAAGAACCACAGAGTATTTCCATGCAAAAAATTGCCTATTACCAGGTGAATTGACCAAGAGCGCCGATTCAAGCCCCAAGCAAATTTATGAGTACCGTCTCGATACACTGTCGTGCATCTCATGCGCAGCCCTCTATGTACTCTACGCAGCATGGAAGCCGATAAACCTGGCGGCGCAGCTGGCACTGGCAGCCAGGCGGACACTTCTAAGCGCCCCCTCTTAATCATTCCATCGCCAAAAGGTAGTATCACTGGGACAATCTCGCCCAGGAACGGAGCTGTAGGTCATTTCCGATACATTGGGTCTCTTGGAGGTAAGTATCACTAAGATAGTCGTGTACGGAACTAACACGTCCTCGTCTTCAAGCACGGAGACCTTACAGAATGCCTTGTAATCTATACCAGTGGCATGGGACACTAGATAGCTGGGTAGAATGTGGTCATAGTTTCCACATGCCTCGCGCAATCCTAGCTGAGTCCAGAGATTGGCCAACTCTGTATTCAATGACAACACGCAGCGTAGCAGCTCGTCTCAGATTACACCCTTTGGCAAGTATGCGAAGCCTGTTCATAGAGTGAAACGGGGGTTTGTGGTTAGGTTCGTCACTATGGCCATCCAAATTGGATAATCGTCTCCAGTAAGAGCATAGAATGGACCTTGTTTTAGCTACCACAGATCATTGGACTTGAAATGCCCCGTTGGTCACCTTAACCCCCATGATGCAATTATCCACCTCATTCTGGAAACTTTCGTTATCAAGGAAGCCCATAATCTCCTCGGCCATAGTTCGCAGTTGAGGCTTAGGGGTAGTGTATTCGGCAAAAGTAATGTTGAAGGCAACGTCACGATTATATGAATTGCCACTTCTTTAACCTTCAGCAGAATGCATGCCTAGCCTTGCCGTTTCATACCTGATACCACCAAGGCATTGAGATCGATCGTCTATTGTCCAATATAGATGGAAGTATATTTCTATCAAGCGTTAAATACTGCCTTGTAGGATTCTATAAAGACCACATCATTTCCTTGTCCAGGATACGACAATACTCCTTACAGTTGCAGAGTTAGTTAGATTGATATAAGACGACTTGTTGTTTTCGTGGGCGAAGACACAAAGCACTCCATGTGAAGAGTGTCCGTAGGAGGTAATACTTACAATGATGAGCAAGAAAAAGCAAATCCCCCGTGTGATATGAGCCGGTTTTTTGTCGGCCAATTACATACATTCGCGCCCCACGACACCCGAGAAGGCGGCTCCGAATGATAGACACTGACATCTAGCAGGGTTACAAAGAAGACGGCTTAACCCTTATGATTCAAGCACGTGGGCTCGCAGACTCCCTCATTCTTCGACTGCTCTTTTTCACTACTCTACCGCTTTAAAAAAGGGAAATAGTAAGGAAGGGACAAAAGCTAAGAGGGCATGAATTAAGGCTTTTGGTGACGTATTGCGACCAGCCAGTGCAAAAGCCGTCAATGTGTCGTAGGTCGAGAGCTGGACAGCTAGGTAGCTTGCACAAGGATATCGTCTCCCCTAAAAGTACCGGTTGATATCTACTATCTACCGCAAGCTGCATAGGGCATCCCCTGGCTCTAGCAGAACAAAGGCTACGAGTAAATGGAGCTCTTCTCCTTTCAAGGAATATAAGGATTATTTCCACTTATTCACAGCATCTAGGCAAGCGAAGGTTCTTCTTCAGTGTTGCTATGAATAGCTTGGTGGAGTCATAGCCAAAGTCAACTACATAAGAGAGAAATAAATTAATAATAATAAAAGATACCCTAGAGCCCAGAATTAAAAAGAAATGTACGCTGAGTATAGTGAGAAATACCGGTAGTACAGACATTCAGATGGCCCATTTATTGGTTAGCATTGAAGGTTTGAGGAAAAGCTAGCATGCCTCAAAATTAAGTAGTGCACGCGGTCACGTGATAGCGCGAATCGACCTAAATGTGGGTCATGGCAGAGCTGAAAGCCTATTGCAGCAGGGCTTGAGAACGAACAGACGTCCTCATTGCTTTTGCTGTTAAAGTGTATGCATGCATGGCTGGGGATGGTACGAAGGGATTTAGCTGCCTTGCCCTCAAAATCTATATTAAGTTTTGTTCGAGAATGAGTTCTAGGGGGGCTGTATCCTAATAGCAGCCGTCCCTGATTCAAGGGGCGATTGTTTAATGCTTTGATGCTTCCGGCAGCCGAACAGTAATCGGTAATACACAAGAACATAGAGCGATGGTGGCGCGGGACTTGATTCTTCCTAGCTATTGGCCACTGGCACATCCCTGGCTTGGGCCTGTGTTTGGTGCGTGTCCGTTTTGCTGGGTGGACGTTTGCGGGGCAGCGGTAAAGAAAAATCTTTAATTATAGTCTCGAAATGAGGGGCAGCCAAGGAAGGGCAGTAGTGATGAGAGGTTACTTGTATGATTTCTTTTTTTCGTTGTATAACTGGAAGTACATTTACTCCTTGCAACGCTCACGTGGAGGGTAACTAACTAAGTATGTCGTGCATGTTGTCGGATCAAGTCCCGTGAGAGTTGGAGCAACACAAGCCCGGGGTGGGTGGGCTTCTCAAGACGAGCAACTATGTATTCCCAGGTCTTTCTTATCTCTCTCGTAGTCTCTTGTCTGCATTTCTCCCCGTAGGCTTCCTTGAATCAGGCCCCCTCTCATGTGATCTAAAATCCAAGAGAAGTTCAGCCGTTCCAAGTCGCGCCAGCCTAAGAGAAACGAGCCGCGCGTAATAAATCGCCGCTGGCTTCTTTAGTTTATTGAGCTTTCCTGATACGGCGAGCTTTTTTTTCTTTCGTTCTCCCTTTTCTTTTTATTACATGCTTGTCTTCGTCTGCTTCATTCATTCTTAGTGATTCCCCCTTCAATTCACGGTTATGATAGCAAGCAGAGACAGCCTCAACTAACCGCCCCCGGCTTATATAACTTCCCATAGGCCGGCTTCTTCTCATCTCTTCTTTGTCCTCAGCCGTCAGCATTACCCTAAAGCCGGTTTGCTTGCCCGCTGCAAAAATCCCATCATCTAATCCCCGCTTCATTTTTCTGTTCTTAGACCTGGGTTCACGGCCGTTTTTCATCTTTTATCCTCTACTCTCAACCAACCCCCTTCTCCAAAAGGAAGTCCAGTCAAGCCTAAGCCTGGACCAGGTTCTACACTGAAACTCCTTCTCGGTTACAGTGGACTTAGTCTCTTTTTTTACTACACTAAAGCCGCTGGAGCCACTGAATCATACGCTAAAACATCCGAAGCGCTAAAACCTGCAGAGGCCTTCCTACGCGCTGCAGACCCTAGAAAAACGCTGCCTACGCGATTGCTCCTCTCCTTCGCTATTATCACCAACTATCAAGATTCCAGTTCTCTCTCTTCAATCTTGCGGCCGGGCCAATGCCTTGTATGAGCTGCTGTGAAACTCCAAAAATTTAGGAATAAAGAAGCAAATTCCGTGACCCTGATAACCAAGAGAAAAGACACACCTCGCTGTATGTTGAACATCCTTCACGATGCCTCTCAGTAACATCGCCGCTATTGCTGCCGCTGCCGCAGTGGTCTCTACATCATCTTCACTTGATTCGCCTCTCTTCTCTCCTTCTCGCCAGCAGTCCCCCATATCTAAACTAAGGAGCCAAGTTTCTCCCTCGCACTCATGTCCACCTCACTCTGATTCGGCCTCACATTCACTCCCGAGTCTATGTCCCCATGCGAACGATTGTCCTTCATCTTCATCCTCGGCATTGTCCTCATGCTCACGCATTCCGTCTTTAAGGCCAGGCGTGTCTTCCCCTCCCCCTCCTATTCCTCTCACTCCCCCATCTTCTGCCTCTCCTTCGTTTGCCTCCTCTACTTCAGTGCGAGTAAAGGACGCGGGCGTGCTTGCTGTCACGACAGACTCCACTACTGCTTTCCCTTCCACTGCTGCTGCTCGTGCACCGACTACCCACAAATACCCTGCTAGGCCTAGTCTTGGCTCTTCTGCTCCCACTTCCATTCTCACTCCTGCCAGGCCTGGTCCCGATTTCCCGCCGCCCTACACTTGCACGTCGTCGCGTCGTCTCTTGCCTGACGCTACTACGGCTACTAGCGATACTATCGCAACACAGTCAGGAAGAATAACCAATGCTTACTTGCCCAATAATTCCAGACCCCAGAAACGCACCTGTGTTGACACCCATCTCACCGCTACCACTGCCACTGCTGTTGGCCCTGTCTCTGGCGCCGATTGTGCTGTCGTCCCCCACAGCCACAGACACGGACTCCCACATGCCCACTCCAGCGCCCCTCTTCACGCTCGCGTCGTAAATCGCGTCGATTCTACTTCTACCAGTACTAGTATTGCTACTATCAAGCCCACCGCTATGAATACCTCATCATCCTCTACAGAACCCGCACATGTAGCTGTCGCATTACAACAGACCCAAAGCCCCCCCGCTCGTGCCCCTCAATCGCACTCGCCCTCGCATTCACCCTCACGTTCACAATCCACCAGTCGCACTACCCTCCCTGACACTACTCTTGCCACTGCCGCCATCGACACACAATCCCAGCTCCTCCAGCTCTCACATCTTGCTGTTCTTCAAAATAAGATGGCCGAAATCGCGTCTCCTCCAGATCCCGGCTCCGCGTCGCTGTCGCGTAAAAGAACGGCGGACGGCGTTGTCAAACATGATGTCTCTATGCCAAAACGTCTCGGCCACTCAAGAAATACCAGTGCCGTGAGTGCCTCATCGGCCTCGGGGAGTAAAATCGGCGAGGTAAGTCTCTTGTTCTAACATGGTTCTTTTCACGTAAAAGACTTTTTATTATTTCCCCCTCCTTCACATCCTCGTTCTTGTTCTCCTTTCCCTGTATTCAAATGCCCCACGCGACCTTCTTTTTGCCTTCTTTTTTGTTCTTTGTCAAAAGAGCCTGGGCTGTCTTGTTATCCCTGAGACAACAAAAGCCAGCCCGTGCCGTAAGAGGGAGAGAGAAAAAGCAGAGAAAAACTGTGAATAGTTGATGTCATTGGCCCGACGCGTTCAAAGCAACATGTATACTGACAGTCCCTGATCTCTCATGCTAATCATGTAACTCTGCAGCTCTCAGCCGAACTCCGCACGCGTCTTTCCTACGCCATGATCAAGGTTAGCCATGGCTGGCAGTTTCATTCTATTGACGAGGTTGAGTCCCTTGCTTCCAAGGCCGTGTCACCCAGCTCATCTAGCTCTACTCACCTCAGAAGACCCGCCTTATCAACCAGCCCTGGCCCGTCCTCTACAGACAAGTCTATGATTGAGTCTACCGCCACGCCTGCTTCGTTTGACGCGCACTCACAGCCATCGCCCCCCTTATCGAAATCATCAAGTACTATTTACAACAGCAACAGCAGTAATGATAGTGGCCTTGCCCCTCCAGTCTCCATCCAGTCTCGGCCAGCCGCCCAGCAACACTCCCGATGTAGCTCGCGCCCTACCTACACTCCTACCTTACTATCGCACTCGCAGTCTATGCCCCCGCGAACTCCAGCATCCGCGGCGCCCACTCATCACCGTCGTCAATCCTGCACACAGATCGGGTCTATATCCGGGGGCGAGGGCGGCAATAGCATGGTATTTTCACCACACCAAAACGTGCGCGAGCAGGATGCCATTGAGTCACTATTGTTCATGAGTAGCCCCGGAAACTCGGCTAACTTGAAGAACTCATACGCTGGATCACTGGCATCGCCTCTAACGCAATCTGGCTTACGCCATTTGCCTTTCTCGTCATCAGCACCCGCTGAATCCGCGGGTAGTAGCCAACGCCATGCACTGCCAGACTCGCAGCCGCGCAAAAACTTGTCATCGCGCAAGCCAGCGGCAGCAAAACACATTTTATTTGATGGAAATAGTCTTGATGATGCCGACTGTGAGACGGACGCTTCGGGCTCACTGCTAGACATGAGTGTCGGTGCACGTGGAACTCTGCGCCGCAGAGTTGGGCTCAGCGGGAGCTATATCGCCGGGCCTGGATATGGGCCAGGGTCGAGTCACACCAATTTGCACTTACAATTGCCATCAGCACTAGATACACCAATGCGAACGCAGACGCGATTGGCGGACGAGGACATAGATCGTATGTTGGAGAGGGTAGCGGCTGAGGATTCAGAAGATGACGATGATGAGATTCAGATTCCACAGCGAATCATGGTGACGCCGCATGTCCAAGCTGTGTAGATGAGATAGTCCAACTGACTGACTTTCCAACCGACTGGCTTGTAGATCATCGGGATTTCTGACTCCATTTCTCTTGGTTTTGCCTTGCCTGTCTTTGTATGTTATTTGTTTCTGAGAGTTGCTGGAGCCCCAGGGTTACCTGTTGTTCCGTTCCTGTACCTGTGTTTTGTTTGGCATTTTTGTTTGCTGCATTTCGGGAGGGCTCTTGTTCTATTTTTTTTTGTGTGTATATATTACTTGCATAACCTTTCCCCATGCTTGATACCCCCATAATGTTCGTCGACATTATTTCTCGTCTGTGGTGAAAGTTGATTTGGTAGTCAATCTACCACGATTACCCTTTTACTACTTAGTTAGGGTTATAGGCACACATGTCTATCATGATGATCTATCATGATGATGGCTATGCTTTTAGACCCACTCTTTCTTTCGCCGCTTTTCACCTTGAATTACGTTAACAAACCTCAAAGCTTTAGTGAATAGCTGTCCGTTACTACATCATTACTTGCAATATCACCATCACTTTTGACTACTATTTGCGGCTCTTAAAAGCTGTAACTGCAACAACTCGAAACCAATACAAAGTTAATCAACCAACTAGTTCGTCATGTCTATTCACCAGCTGTCAAGGCTGCTCCCTCTCCCCGATGATGAACTGAAACAGGTATTGTCATACGCCGAGACATTATCTAAGGAAGCTTCGGTAGAGCATTTCCAAAACCTTCTTGGCAACTCACCAGAGGTCAGTGCCTTTATTTCGTCCTTCAATTCTCGTCGAAAGACCCCGGGACCTTCTGCCTCATCCTCTGGCTCTACTGCACGGCCTCAACCATCTCAGTCTAATGCCCAACTACGTGCGGGAGGCCCGGCTAATGTTCTTGATGTTGAGCCGGTGCCTAAATCGGCGTCCAAGAATAAGGGAAAGAAAAAGAAAGCGGATATTCATGTGCCCCAGGCACGTAAAGTTGACAGTGTCGGACCGGCACCTGGAACTGCGTACAACAAAAAAAATCAGACTTTCGAGTACATTTCTAGCTCAAAGAAGCCTGCCTCTGGCGGCTTGGGTGAAAGCTATAGTGCGACCTCAGCTAGTTCGGGGATTGCTCCGGATGTTTTGTCGTTTATGGAGGCTATATCGGGACCGTCTTCACAAGGCGGGTCTTCAAGTAGCACGCGGACGCCAACGCCGGCGCCAAAGACTGAAAAGCCGCAAAAGCAGTCTTCCAAGGTAGGTGGGTATCTTATCGGCGATGGCCCACCAAAGAAGACCAAGTCTACACTAGCCAAGCCTACGCCCACAGTCTCCACGAAGGTCAAGATTACTGGGGGGCTTCCAATGGGTGGCGCGAGCGCTGCCGTCTCGGATTTAGACGCGGCTATACGGGCTCTGGAGATATCAACAAATCCAACTTTGAACCCCTCTACCAAGGCCCGCAAATGCAACTGTGTTGCTACTCGACATCCGCTGCAGTCTGCAGCACCAAACTGCATGAAGTGTGGGAAAGTCATCTGTATCAAAGAAGGCCTGGGGCCTTGCTCATACTGTGGAACGCCCCTTCTACAACCGTCTGAGATCCAGGCTATCCTGAAAGAATTGACTGCCGAGCGCGGCCGTGAGCGTATGGCTGTAGACCGGGAAGCCCATAAGCGAACAGAACTAAAGGCCACGCCGTCGTCATACGCACAGGCCCGTGGTGGCATCATGTCTGACTCATTGCTTCTTGCACGTCAACACCGCGATAAGCTGCTTAACTTTCAGTCGGAGAATGCGCAACGCACGCGTATTGTCGACGAAGCGGCTGATTTTGACGTCGGCTTGGCTCAGGGTCATCTTGGGGGCTCCATGTGGTCGAGCCCGCTAGGGCGTGCCATGGAGCTTAAACGCCAGCAAAAGTTGCTGCGTGAGCTTGAATGGGATGCCAAGCCCGAGTATGAGAAGCGTCGACAAGTCGTTAGTATTGACCTTGTGGGGGGTAAGGTGGTTAAGAAGATGGCAGCGATTGAACGGCCGGCTACGCCAGAGTCGGATGGCGACGACGTGGACGACGAGTATGGGGTGCTTGATGCGATTGGCGGTAGTGGCGGTGACAGCAGCGCGGTGTCCACTGGGAAGTTTAGCAGGAATCCGTTGATGGGTGGGCTGATTCGACCAGTTTTTACGCCAGGCAAAGGGAAGGAGGCTGAAACTGTGCGTACCCGTGCAACAAAATGGCGCAGGGTACAAGACGACCGGGACGACAATGAGGCGGTAATTTTGGATGGGGGCATCTACGGGCATGCGGAGGCGAACAGAGAGGAGCCTGCTGTTTGCGGGTAGAGACAAGAGGAATACAAGCGGACAACTTGTGTGTTACACTGGGCTTGGGACTATTCTACATAGGCTGACCTAGCGAGAATTTAATTGCTTTAACTCTTATACACATAAACCCGAATGAAATCCAATTTGCAAGTTATCGCCGGTGTCCCGTCCGTCTTATTGAATTTATGGCCATGATGCGTGCTTTTGTCGAGGCGGAAGAAAATAGAGCTGCTGTCCTCTTGTTATTGGATGTGACCCCACAAATCAAGCTCGGAGCGACAAGGGGCTATTGCTCTGTTTGCCGTTTTTGTTGCTATGCTGATTGGCCTAGAATGGTGAAAAAGGCTGATGGGCAGGGGTGCGGGAGAAAGGAAGCTTCCCAACTTGACAGCTTCTGGTCTTTGTTGTATCGAGTACCTGGAAGGTTGATGGAGACACAGCGAGATTCGACCTGCACCAGTGGGGACTGGCAGTACCTATATACCTATAAATACTGTTCTGTCCTTCAGTAGCTAGCCTCTATAGTGAGCTGCGAGTGTACCCTACCCTGGTAACTGCAGTTTTGTGAAGCTCCTTCTCGGGCTTTCTTCCGCCTTTTTCCTTTTTCGCTTTTACTTCTTTTCTCTCTTCTTTTTCTTCTTCTTTTTCTTCTCTTCTTCTTCCTCTTCTACCTCCACCACACACACTCACACTTACAGTTCATCAAATCCAGCCTTCGTCTCTCCCCATCACCATGTTTGCTCCTCTTCGCTCGACTTTGCAGCGCCGTGCCTTCTCGGCCTCGGCCCGTGACGTGAGTAACCCGACTCTTAGGCGACTGCTTTGTTTCCTTTCTTTCCCTTCTCTGCCTTTCCTGTACCCTTGAGCTATTGGGACCCCCCAGACCGGATTCCTAATACACCGACACTTGGCATTTTGCTTGCCCCGGATTCGCTCGGCAATATTTTCGGAATACCGGAGAAGCTTCGGCCATTCTGTTATCGTCATTGTTCTTGCCCAAATTTTTGGCCTCCAGTCCTCACAATTGATCAATGCTGCGTTCAATTGCTAACTATCGTTTTTTGCCTCGTTTGTAGATGTCCAAGGTCGCCGTTCTCGGTGCTGCCGGCGGTATCGGCCAGCCTCTGTCTCTGCTGCTGAAGATGAACCCTAAGGTCACTGAGTTGGCCCTGTACGACATCCGCGGCGGACCCGGTATGTCCCCTCTCTGTTTTGTTTCCGCCATGGTATTTTGTTGTCTCGTTTGCTAATCCGTTTTTTCTTCCCTTACAGGTGTCGCTGCTGACGTCTCCCACGTCAACACCAAGAGCACTGTCAAGGGCTACCAGCCCAACCCTGAGGGCCTGGCTCAGGCTCTTAAGGGCTCTGACGTTGTCCTTATTCCCGCCGGTGTCCCCCGCAAACCTGGCATGACTCGTGACGATCTGTTCAACACCAACGCCTCTATTGTCCGTGACCTGGCTAGCGCCTGCGCCGACCATGCTCCCGACGCTAAGATCCTGGTCATCGCCAACCCTGTCAACTCTACCGTTCCTATCTGCAAGGAGGTTTTCAAGCTCAAGGGCGTCTACAACCCCAAGAAACTGTTCGGTGTCACTACTCTGGACGTCGTTCGCGCCTCGCGCTTCGTTTCCGAGATCAAGGACACCAACCCCGACCAGGAGAACATCACCGTTGTTGGTGGTCACTCCGGTGTCACTATTGTTCCCCTGTTCTCCCAGAGCAGCCACCCTGAGCTGTCTTCTAACGCCGAGCTGGTTAAGCGTGTCCAATTTGGTGGTGATGAGGTCGTAAAGGCTAAGGATGGTGCTGGCTCCGCCACCCTGTCCATGGCCATGGCTGGTGCTCGCATGGCTGACTCAATCCTGCGTGCCTCTCAGGGCGAGACTGGTGTCGTTGAGCCCACCTTTGTCGAGTCTCCCCTCTACAAGGACCAGGGCATCGACTTCTTCTCTTCCAAGGTCGAGCTCGGCCCTGAGGGTGTCAAGAACATTCTGCCCGTTGGCAACGTTGACGCTGCTGAGAAGGCTCTGCTCGATGCCTGCTTCGTTGACCTGAAGAAGAACATTGCCAAGGGTGTCAGCTTCGTTCAGTCGAACCCCCCCAAGTCCTCGTAAAGAAGCGGACTAGCTTGCATAAAGTCCTATGCTCCTATCACCGCCCTTGTCTTTTTATTTGGAGTTTGTACGCCATGTTTTTTTGTTTTGTCTAGCGGCATGTGCTATAAATCTCTAGTGTAATCATAGCCTTTTTGATAAATTGCGAAAAGATGTGTCTTGTGTCTGCTGAGGAATTGAGTGACATGGCCGGACCATCGGATTGTAACTGTAAAGTAGCATAGTACTGGGATTATTCCGTAAGCCCGGTGGTGAAATGGATTTCTGGTATGTAATGTAATATTGACTCTAACTAATTCTCTGAATTGGTATTGCATAGGCTAGTAATTGTCGTCCCTACATAAGTGCGTGTGTGCATGCATGCATTCATACATATATCTTCATTCGCACTAGATAGTGTGTTGTGAAAAAATTTATACTATCCAGCCAGTATGGTGATATTTGTGGTCTTTGTGGCCTTTATTTATTCAGAGACGTCTCGTCTCGTCAGGCAAATAAAAAAAATAAATAGTATTGTTACATGGGCTCGCCACACGTCTTGGTAGTAAAGGATAAAGCGGCGGACTATTAGTTCCTGCGGTATCCTCATCCCTCCCCCCTCCTCTCTCTCTAAACCCTATTTAGTTTTGCTGTTGTCCGCTGGCCCACTGTCGTAGGCTCTCACGCTTTTCGGCGATTTTCCGCTCCATGGCGGCAATCTGCTCCTCACGTTTCCGCTCTTCCTCGGCTAGCTTGGCCTCTAGTTCGGCAGCCTTGCGGGTGTTTTCACGGAGCAATTGGTCAGGACGGCGCTCAGCAATGTCACGCGGGCGGAAGTCGGAGAAGACGCGCTTGAGAACGGTCTCAATAACGTAGCAGGCACCATAGTCGAGAACCATAGTTACTGTCATCTTGGTGCGGAATTCGTCGGTGAATGGCACCAGGCTCATTTGCTCGTTGATCTCAGGCATCAACTCAAGCGAGCAGATGAAGGCAAGACCTGAGACGCCCAGAATACCGTAGTACATGCCCTTGTTCTCCGAGATGGATTCACGGAAGGGCCTCCCTTGGTAGTTGACGGCAAACGTGGAGATTTGCTGGATCAACTGCAGCAGGTAAACAGCACTGTTGAGCAGGCTAGGTTTGAATTCGGCTTCCAAATCAACGTCATCGGTTCGACTAAGTGAGTGTTAGTTAGTATTAAAAACCAAGAATCATACTAGGGATCGGATAGAATCTTGGGTGACACTTACGGAGCAACTAGGTCGCAAAGACGAGCAATGTAGATTAGAGTTACAATATGGACAGCAAACTGGCCTAGGATAGAGCCAATGATGTAAAAGTTGAAGATATTGGGCTGGGGACGCTCCTTGGATAAGCCCTCAACGGTCTTGGCACGCGAAATCGACAGGAAGCAAACACTCATGAGCATGCCACTGATGGTGTACTGACTGTCACCGAACTTGATACCCTCTAGGTATAATACACTCAGCGAATACGCACTAATCAGGCAGTTTAGTGCAAGAATCTTGTACATCTGGATCGTAGCAACAAGCGTGCAACGACCTTGACGGATGATGTTGGGGATGGCCATAACATCGCGTAGTTTACTCGTGAATGGTGCAGCAACAGAGGCATCGCCCAGCTTTAGCGAAGGTGGCTCATCGTCGGCCATGTCAGGGTTCATCAGGCTGGCAGTGAGGCGGTCCGTCAATTCGTTGGCTTTATCGTGGGCCTCCTGCTTCTTACGCTCAGCGGGGGTGAGCTGGGTATTGCTAGCAGAATTCATGGCTAACGAAGCAGCATCCGGAGGAGCAACACCGTGGGCAATAGCATAAGCCTCCGGAGTCATATCCTTACGCTTAGCTTCACGCTCAATTGCCTTGATGTAGTGGGGGTTTGAGGGGCTAGGCGGATACAGGTGGGCGATGATGACGGGAACAGGAGGGGTAGGTTGGTTGAAGCGTTTCATGACATTGCACTGCTTCTCGTAAATTTCCTTCATCTTGGTGTTGCGCTGGTGCTCGGCAATACGAACAAGATCGTCACGGGTTCCGTTGAGAAGAGCAACACCGATATGGGCCTGCTTCAGAGCACCAACATCATTGGTACCATCACCAGCCATAAGGGTATAGTAACCCATGTCTTTAAGACCCAGGAGAATGTCCTCCTTTTGCTTGGGGGAAACACGGGCATAGACCCAGGTGTGACGCAGGATATCTTTCCAGGCAGCCCTGTTATCCTTGAACTGTGAAAGAGCATAGCCGGTGACACATAGATCGTTTTCAGCCAGGATCTTGGGATTGATAGGCTCGGTGGGATCAACGTTGATGGTGATTTTGTCGTCTACACTGCGCCAGACCAACATCTTGCCGCCGTGGTTGTCCTCAGGAGCATCTAGAATAAGCGTGGGACGATCAACAATTTCAACTTCCCGGGCAACATGAACAGCAGTAAGCGGGTTATCACCCGTAATCATGACGACGCGGTGACTACTCTCATTGAGAGAGCGGACAGCCTCGAGAGCATCTTCCTTTAAAGGACAATGTAAGACGAGGAAACCAGCGAAAGTCAGGTCACATTCAACCTGCTCACGTTTCAGATCATTGATCTTTCCCGCACCATATTCATCATTAGCACTTAGTTGTTTGTAAGCCAAAGCTAAAACACGTGAACCACGGCGAGTAAAATACTTGAAAGTCTCCTCATAGTTTTCAGGCACCTCAGTCAGGAACTTCTGGATTGTCTCAGGAGCACCCTTGACACCAGCAAATGTCCCTTGGATTCTCTGGCCAGTGGCATTATCAACAGCCTTGATAATGGCAACTGAACTCTGGCGCTTGAGAAGGGACGAGAACTGGAAGCGGCGCTTGATGTGCGCCTGGCCAGCGATAGTCTGCGAAACAGCCTTGGACGTGGATAGAGGACGAGACACAAGAACATCACCATGACCGACGGCCCAGCCAAGAGCCTCAAGAGTAGCCTTCTCCATGGGATCACCAACAACATCGCCTTCATCAAGCTTGACAAGAGCATGAGCGGTAGCAAGAACGAGGGTCGACTGAAGACCAACGTTTTTAACAGGAGTTACTAAAGTATGAGCACCATCAACCTCACGGGCGGAGACAACTTTGGAATCAATCAGGCTAATTCCAGCAATGCCCTCGACAACAAGATCTTCGCCGGTTAGAGTGCCAGTTTTATCAAAGCAGGTGATGTCTATACGACCAGCGTAAGGAATACGGAATGGTTCGGTGCAGAAAATGGCTAGCTTGGAGAGAGCAGCAAGACTGGTGTTGACGGCCAGACTCAGCTCCATAGGCAGCTCAGGAGGGACAACGCTGGTGACAATGAGGATACAATCTAGTAGCAGCTTTGAGCGTTTACGGTCCTTCTTAACGCCTTCGTCCCAAACATACCATGAGGCAGCGATGGCAAAGACTAGAAGGAATAGAATGAACCACAAAGCCTCGGCGTTATTGGCTGATACATGCTCTGTCGAGAAGATCATGGTGCGAACTAGGCTACCCTGAGAAGTCTCAAAGCCGGTCTTAGTCACGACAGCCAAAGCGCCGTTATCAGGAGCTCTAGGCACGCCAGATGGGAGCTTGGGGGCACCCTCGTCAGCGTTTGCATGGGTGATTTGAAGAACTTTGGTGCCACCCCAAAGAAACGCATTTTTATCCAGGCCTTCGGGGTCAAGATTAGCATCGTGGGGACGCAGCAGCACTGAGTCCTTGAGTAGAGGAGTGCTTTCACCAGAAAGCATGGCCTCGTTGACGATGGCGGTACCCTCAACTAATATCATGTCGCAAGGAACGCCGCTGTCTTCCTTGCTGCGATTAATGGAGACAAGATCGCCGGGGAGTAGATGGTCGGTTTGAACTTCAACCCATTTGCCCAAGCGGTAAACCCAGACATCGTATGGCTTCAGGCTCATGCCACGGAACTCCGTCAAAGTGCGCTGACGTTGCCACACGACAGTGCTTTCGAAAGCGACCAACATGAAGAGAGTGAAGAGAGAGTAATACCAATATTCGTCCAGCATCCATAAGCCAACACAGAAAATCTGGAAGACGAAGAAGGGGGCAACGGCATGTTCGCGGAAGAGCTCCGTGAAGGTTGGGACGGGAATATCAAAAGTGTTGTTGCCATAGTGTTCTTCAAGAGACTCTAGTTCGCTGGCGGTAGCGATTCCCTTGGACTTGAGGAAATGGCCAATTGCAGGTTTGGGTTCGGCGTCGATAGCAAAGGTGAACGGTGTGAAAGAGTTTTTGTCTTCATTGTAGAGAAACCGGCGTTTTTGGAAGACAAACGATGTCTTGTTAGTAGTCTGGGAGAGGCATGCAATGTTAGCTACATGTTGACACAGGCGACACGACGTATAAGAGATGATGAGTTCGTACCGCGTCACGTTCTAGCTGGCAAATAGATGAAGCTCCGGCGTTGGCAATAGGAATGACCTTGATTAGATTCGCAGATTTAATGTCATCCTGGTGTCTAGCGGTTAGACGGGCCTTGATATTGACGCTCCAGTTGGTGCTTAACCAAACTAAGGCCTGGAGTGAGAATATAAGGCCTGACCAAACAAACGTCCATTCCTGAGAACCTAGATGCACATCATACAGGTCCTGGTCAAGATAATAGCGGAAGAATATGGGCCATAGGATCGTGAACGGCCAGACATATGCGTGGAAGTGCAGGGGCAAAGCCGATAGAAGTTCAGCCGACCTAATCTGTGGGTTGTCGACGAGGGGCGCCATCTTGAGTGTAGGCGACGAGGGCGACAACAAGGCAGCTCAGCTAGGCTATCTTGAGGGCTCTATCATCCACAATTGGCGATGTGCAACGGTAGTGCAATGGCAGATGCAATAGGTGGATGCAAAGAAGGTGTTCTGAGGGAACGTAGTAGCAGGAACCCTGGAGACCTGGAGGGGCTCTCAAACGCAGCTCTATCAATTAAACAAAGGCGGGATTGCGCTGAATGGGTAGACGGATTGTGGCTGCGGCGTTCCGTGCTTGGGGCTTAGTCACGAGCAAGTGAAAGGAATATAGAAGACAAGAAAAGAGAAAAAGAGCAGTGGAAACAAAAAGCGAGGCCTCAGCTACGATAAGATAATTGCGCCGTGTAGCCAAAGACAAGAACTTCTCTTGTGGCGTAGAGAACGTCTACGTTGGTTGCAGAGGCAAATCTCACAAGCTAGAAAAGGAACACTGGTTCACAGAGAGCTCCACCAAAAAGGACAGCAAGGCGCTGACCTCTGTAGAGTTTCGCACTAAGCTAGCCGCCTGCCTACCTCACTTCAGCCACTTCCGCCACTTCAGCCACTTGGCCACTTAGACGTATCATGATTAATCACGTGTTCGCGTGTACAGAAGTGCTCTTATCCAGGTTAATCTTTGAGATATCGTGAAGCATCCGGGCAAGATTATCCAACATGCAAAAATACATCATAGCCAACAATTCGCCCATGAAACGGGATAGTTCCGTGCCTTCAATCATAAGAACAAGAATGGCATCGGGATTAATCAATTCTGCGAAAACTAGCTCAGGACATCTTGATGGTCTTCTGTTTAGAAATTCATATATATCAAACACAGATCTATTTCAAATACATTTTGATACAAACAAGCACAAGCCAGTCAGACCAGCTTGTTCCGCTTCTACCCATATCCGGCTACTAACCACGCACAGTTGACTTCTTCTGCATTTTACGCATCTCCTTTTCACGCTCCTTCTCTAGATACTTCTTCTGTGCCTTGGCATCCAAATGAGTCAAAGCCTCCTCACGCTTGCTCTTCTTGAGACGCTCGCGTTCGGCGGCGCGTTCCTCGGCCTTTTCAGTCTCCATGTCCTTCTTAATCTGGGCAATGGCGTTTTCACGAACAGTCTTGACCTTGCGGAGCACTTCAGGCCGGAAGTGGCATGCAGAAACAAGGTGGTCGGGCAGGCGCAGGAACTGCTCCATCAGAGGCTTTAGGGGCTCGTAGTTGTTATCCCCGGGTAGACGGTAGCGGCAGAAGATGCGTTTGCGAGGGCGGGTTTCCTCCAGGCTGATAGAATCATATAGGTTAGTGCCTGTACATAGACACAACGCACAGCAGTGAATAGCAACTTACGTAGTAGGCTTCTGGCCAGGCTGATCAGTCACGACGAGATAGTCAAACAGATCGCCAGCAGACTCAATAGCAGCAACAAGGTCCTTGGTCAAAAGGGCATCTGTGATCTCGGCACTCTCGCTCATTACAGTGGCCCAAATGGGTAGCTTAGGGCTGTCCTTGGTGAAGGTTAGGGAAAGATCATAACGATCATTGCGCAAGCGCTTCATTTGATCTTTGTTAACGATACCCCAAACAAATCCATCGTAGGTGCTCTTTTCAGCAGTCTTGGGCTCGGCAGTCAATGCAACCTGGCGGATAGTCTTCGACTCAAGGCCATCAAAAGGATATGTAATCAACTCGCACTGGTCGGCAGGCGGAGTGATTGTGTCCCACATGAAAGAAATGCCTGCTTCAATCAGCATAACCAACGGGTTAAAGCGACGGTTAAGAACCAGGTTAACGTCGGTGAAAGCAACATTGCGGCGGCCAGTAGCATAAGACTGGAACTCAAACAGTGACTTCTCGCGAAGAGTTCCGGAGGCATCATTGGGATCCGAGTCGATTGTTGGGCTGCCACCAAAGCCAACCATGGCGTACTCTTGCTTCAGCAAGCCACCATTGGCTCTAGCCCAGGCATTGGCTTTGGTGCGGTTTTTACTAACACCACTGAAGTGGATGGAGAACAGAATTGTAGCGGCCAGAATAATGTAGGCCTCACCTTGGAAGTCAGCCAGGGTGAAACGTTCATGGATGTTGTACCACTTGGTGTAGGGCCGGCCAATAGTCGAGATTTGGCCGCTAGAGCCTAGAAACACGAACATCTTTTGAACGAAAGACGAGGAAGTCTGCTTAGGCGCATCATTGGCCGTATCTATGACAGTTGGAATTATTTGTTAGCTGAACAATTACTGGCTAATTTCAGAAGGAAACTGTGTTGCGATTTGTCGCCTCTTGTAAGGTGTTTTAGACATCATGAAATGCATGGACGAGACGGAAAATCAAAAACGTACCCGTTACTTCGGCAGCAGCAGACGCAATGAGCGCCATGCACGCTACCACGATATCCAAAAACTTGGTCATTTTGCGCGGTTAATGGTGGTCGTGAGAAGCTCAAGATGTCGCCGCTCGTCGAAATCCTGGTGCCAAATATAATCGGCCACCTAGCTGATCTATCAATAGGTGGTGGGTCCACAATGTAGCGTAGTCACGTGATCATCTAGCATTGCTGTTGCTGTGTCAATACTAACCCTAATATATCAATAAATAGTTTACGCCGTGTTAATAGGAGCATGTTGTTTTTGTCCCATTGATGGTAAGGAGCCACATTGTATTTAGACCTCATTCCGTTTTTAGACATTTGTTGATGAATCTTTTCACGCTTCAACCTGCCATAAATAATTATAGCAATGCCAAAAGCTACAGCTAAGACTGGCAAGGGTAGACGGACAAAGACTGCCGTGGAAGTACTCCCAAACCATCTTGGCCTGTTTCCAGAGTCAGTGGCCGAGGTCACCGGACTGGTCGCCGCCGTATCTATTGGCGATGTGGATGGTGATATGAACGCAGAATGCGTACCTTCACCGCCGCAGAAAAAAGCCCCGAATCAAGCACGGAGGCGGCAAACAAAACAGAAGAAGGTTGATACTATCTGTTACGCGGATAACCCTGACCAATCTTCCGTGGACCCATTACTGCCTCAAGTCTCTTCCGTCACAAACATCTCAACCGTTGTACCGGAAAAGACTACTGGAACATCTAAGAGCTTTGAAGGAGATCTCGCTAAAACTGACCCTATTCACTCTCAAGCAGAGATCAGCCTCATCAGTACTATCGACAATACCGAACTACGAGTAATCGGATGGGCGGATGTATGCTTAGAGAATGACAGGATCGAGAAGATTGCTGAAGCGTCATATGCGGAGGTTTACAGAGTCACTAACGAGGAAGGCGTCAGCATCATCAAAGTCATCAGACTTGAGTCTCCTATAAAGGCCCAGACGACCCAGCAAAAACGTTCCGGTCTGGTGGATGAGGAGCCACACGCTCAGGGTGACCTGATTGGAGAGCTGCGCATTTCCGAATGGCTGGCTGATATTCCAGGGTTTGTAGTGTATAAGGAGCGCTATGTCGTGAAGGGCAAAGCGCCAAAGGCTCTGCTTGATACACACCAGGCTTTCCAAAGAAAGTGCAAGAGACAAGACCCGGGCCGGCTTCAGTTTTATCCATCACCTAGTCGCTATCTTGATGACACCAAGTTCCTTGTTGTTGAACTTGGTGATGCTGGCACTGCACTGGAAGATTTTAAACTCACGACTCAAGAACAGCTGTGGGATGTATTTTTCTTAGTGGCTATTGCGCTGGCACGGGCTGAAGAGCTAGTGTTATTTGAGGTGAGCTACTACTTTTCTCTATTTTCGCAGGGTGCATGTGCTAACCTGCAGCAGCACCGAGACCTCCATGAGGGCAACCTATGCCTAAGACAAGTTTGCAAGCCAAGGACCCGCGACGACAGCACCCAATCCCAAACACAGTTTGGCTACTCTGGCTTGGATATTACGATACTAGACTATGGACTGTCGCGGGCTGAAGACCCCGAGTGCGGGGAAGAAGAGGAGGTCACTGTTGCGTATGACCTTGAAAAGGACTTGAGTCTATTCACTAGCACCCATGCCGATCAGTGTGAAGTCTACCGACAGATGAGATCATTCATGTTGAAAGGCGAGCGAGAATGGCTTGCACCTGAAAGGCACAATATTCCGTATGAAAGCGGTGTCGAAGGCCCGATTTGTTGGGAGGATTATGCACCATACACCAATGTACTATGGCTGGCGTATATCTACGAGTACATGGAACGGCACTTTAGAGGTCCGAAAAAAGAGCTTGCTTCCTTCACCCGGTCAACCAAGGAACTGTGGCAGTATCTTGACCCTGAAGCGCCGAAAGATGCGCCTTGCTTTGGCAGCGCGGAAGATGTAGTGAGATTTGCAGTGGAAGCAGGTTGGATCCTGTCTGAGCAGCTGATGGGGACAGATGGAAGCACGTTGGTTGAAAATGAGAGGGAGGAGTTGGAGGACAAGGATGTTTTGGAGACAGCAGAGAAGTTGGCACAACTCGGGCTTGAAGGACAATCTGCCGAGAATCCTGCAGTGAAGAAAAGACAGCGACAGAGACGCACCAAGGGAGAGGTATAGAGACAGGCTATAGAGAACAGCGCAATGGCCTATATAGGCTATAGAAAACGAGTCTTAATGAGATATAGATCGTTCACAGGCAGTTTCGCCAAAAACCATGATGCAACATGACGTTCCACAAAGGGCAAGTAGGACCGAAGGGAGGGTGGCTATGACAACCAAGCTACACACAATACCTCGGCGTTGCACTATTTCACAAGCCGGCAGACTTAAGATTAGAGTTGGGGTTCCGCAAATGCTGTTGGCACTGCTGCTCAAGGCCCTGAGCCCCCAATTTGGTTAAGTAGGATTGAAGGATCTGCTTAGTCACGATTCTGACAGCTGCTGAAGGAATGGGTAAACGTCGGCTTTAATTTACATGGCTTTGCGCAGGAAGCAAGTCACAACATAGCGAGGTTGACAACCAAAACATATAAACAGAACGAGCACAGAACTAGAGCAGCATTGAAGCGCAGCTCATGGCTCGTGAAAATTCCGTTTAAAGGTTAGTTGATTGCTAGAAAAATTTACCAAGTTTAGATTATTGGACTTTGGAGAGGATTACTGTTCAGCGCAGTTGGAGAATTACCTTGCCCGTAACAAGTAGTAAAAAGGGGTCTTGGTACACGAGATGAGGTTAAAGAGTACCTACAGTGGCACAGTAAATAACACGGCAACTGAAGTACCCATGAACAAGCCTAGCAAAGCCGAATAGGACAAGACCCCCCTCAAGCAAAATAACCTATCGCGTCAACGAGAGGTGCAGACTCGTTTTAATCCTTTGCAACCGAGGCAAAAGCCATAAACTGGCAAACGAAGCGTTTTCAATCAACACATTCTTCCTTTTTGTTGCTAAACCCTCGCGTCCTAGGAGACAAGAATTTACTCCAATTCTCTGGTCTTTTTCCTTTCCGTTTCCTGTTCTTTCCCTTGTGGAGCCCATCGCCTCTAGCATCGTCAATACCACTACTGCCACTTCTTTTTTCCTTCTGATTTAGTCGAGCCGCGATGCAGTGCTAGATAGCCTTTGCAGAACCGCACTGCATGGTCTTTAGTGCTTGCAAAATTGGATTTATATGTCTTGAGAACTTCTTAACATCTCAACCAACTCAACAACAAAATTTCTTCATACTCTTTTTTGACCCTGGCGTGCACCTACCTTCTACACACCATCACCAGCCACTTGGATTATCGCAGTAACTCTCCTCTAATCGCCACACTAAACCCAAACGAACAATCTTGGTATCTCATGAACGAATCTTCGAAGCTGCAGTATCTAGGGCAACTCCATCTGCTCGTGCAAAATGTCATTGGATAACCCCTTTGTGGCAGCTACCATCAGCTCAGGCAACGACGATGGCTTTGTAGCAGCCATCACGCCGCTCTCCCATGCTCATAATGTCCGTCACTCTTCCCACATTTCTAAATGCTACCGTCAAGCATCAACGCTCTTCCTCACGCGTCGCCTTCCGGAGGCCTTGTCGACGGTCCTGCCACTTGTTTGGCCGAGAACTGCCCCCGATACGAATGCTCTCATCGAAGCCCCCCCCGTCGCGAGAGCATCCAAGTCTACGAGAGTCAAAGTTTGGAGCTTGTATCTCACCATATTAAATGCTATCACTGAGCTGGAGCCCCAAGAAGGCAAGGAAACGATCGGTGCCCAGGACTTTCGTATGATTTGCAGCAAGGTCCGTGACGGCGATATCTGGGCCGAGGTCGTCAAAAACGGGTACCATGGGGTTGAAGGTGACGTTGACGCCGAAGTGGTTATTAATCTGTATGTTCCCGTGTTCATGTGTGGCTTTTCACCGAGTTTTGAGCTAACTTATCAATAGAACTACCCTACTGCTTGCCCATTCCACCTCTCAGCTCGTCAACCAAAAACGCCTCGAGGCCTATCTTAGCTATGTCGATTCACCCTCCTCCCTTGCCAACAAACTTGATAGCATCTCCCAATCACCAAAACCTCAGCACAAGTTTCGATCTTCTGCCAGAAGGGGGGGTGCTGAGACCCCCCGCGAACTGAATGCGCGGATCAAAATCCTTGAGCTCTACACCCTCCACGTACTCCTACGAAATGACGAATGGGAGACATCACGGGCCTATATCAATGCTAGCCCCTTGCTCGATGAAGAGCGTCGCGAAGCCTTTCTTCAGGCCCTACAAAGTCTGCGCGACGAACAAAATGAAGCCAAACTTCGGCATGAAAATGAGCAAAACATAAGGCGAGATTCTGTCCGCCATGAAGCCGAAGAAGCTAATCGACGGCGGGAAGAAAACCAACAGCGCGAGCGTCAAAGGCTCGCAGAAGAACGATCGCGACGAGACGAAAACACACCTAGCCTCGCAGGGTCAGATCGAAGCAACTCGACACGAGGGGTTTCCAGTCGAGGGTCCATGGACAGCGATTGTAGAATGCCCTACGATAGCTTACAAGTCTCACCAGGACGCGATAAGGACAGAAACAACGACCAATCATTCCCAATATCGATAACAGGGCGGGCGGGTATGTTAGTTGGACAAATAAAAGGCATGATAGACGGCATGAGTCGGTCGCTAGATTTGAACGTGGTTATCCTGCTGAAACTAGCAACGTTTATGGCTGGCGTGCTATTGATGCTGGGCCGGAGGGATGTGCGGCAAAAGGTTCAGCGAATTATTGCGACCGGCTGGGCGAAAGTCAAGGCTACTGCGTCCATGGGATCTCGAGTAAGCTCTCTATGATGAGATATCTATGATCCTTGTGCTTCCGTTTTTGGTGTTTTTTTCTCTTATTTTTCCCTTTGTTTCAATAATCTGTTGATCTAGCGGTATGCGTTGCCTTTCTTTACTTCGCTTCTATTCTCCCCATTTCTTTATTTTTTCTTGTATACTGCTTCGCCTGGGACTCTTGCTCGTTCGCTTATTTACAACTTTCAACCCCCGTGCCAGAGTACAGCATAGGCATCTATTGTTCTCCTTATTTATATTACCCGTTCTTGTTCCATAGCATGTATCATGTCCAATCAGGCCTCGCATATCGTTTATGCCCCATGGCTCAGTGTCATCTCGCCTTGATACTCTCTTTTATTTGCCCGCCTAAATGAGGGAGATGCACTAATTAATAATATGCTAAAGTCAAGTGTAATATGTAAATATAGATTCAAAACTTTGAAAAATAAACAATGTGATGGAGCAAAGCCCTTTTCGTGCCTCTATTTCAACCACGTCATAAATGATTCCCATACGCCGGTCTGATTTGGAATTTGTTTTCTCGGTCACAAGCATGAAATACATGAAAAGGCTAGAAAACCTTCTCACGCATTGGCTTGAGCAGGCCCATTCCCCGGGCCATGCTCGTGTTAGTATGCTTGTGACCTGTTCGTTTTCTTTTGATAGAACAGCTGTACACAAGATGGTTAGCACACTTCCCAATACACCAACACAAACAATCGTCCATCACATCTCGTTCGTTCTGCACTTACGTCTGTTCTGGAACTGCCTAGGTTTATGATTTTGGGGCATCCATCACGGTCCTTCTCCACGCGCGTACACTCGAAGCAATAAAAGGCATCTGAGATGCCTTCTCCACCACAAACGACACACTTGTTCTGATAGTTTCCAAAGCTGCACTCGTCGCATATGCGGACCAATGTTGTCGGACGCACGTACGAGTCGCACACGGGGCATTTGCCGTCGCATTTCTCGCAAACGCGCCCAATGGCGATGCCAGGCTGCTTGCGGCACATGACCAGATCGCTAACGAAGGGGAAGACGGAGAAGAAATGTTAGCAAAACGATGTGGTTGTGTTCGGGCTCTCTATAAGCACTCTTATGTTCTGTATGTTCGTTATGAGTGGTGCCAGGCAAGAGAGGCGGGAGGACATACGGGTGATGGCGCGACATGGCTGAGCGGTCTTAGACAGGAGATAGGTCTCTTGTGATTAATTTAGCTTCGGACGTGAGTCTACCGCCTAGATTTAAAGTTTGACGCAATTGTTACCCGCGTAGAGATTGGGAATTGGTTTTGCGACAATGTCGATGAATGAGTTGACGTCGGTTTCTTTAGTCGTAACATAACAGCCTTGTAGAAGCTACTATACAGTGCGTCGGCTAGGCTCCGGGTAAACCTACCGCATATTTGACGAACAACAATCTGCTGCCAATTGGCGATCGACGACACCATAATCAAGGCGTATGAGTGTACCGTATGCTCACACAAGAATATGTTTGTGCTATATCACATATGTCTCATATTGCAGCCATTTCGTCTTTTGGGTAGTGTCATTCATCATCTAGTTGCTGTAACTATACAGTGTCTTGTTTCTCTATACACTGTGCCCACAAGCATTCTGGTTTTTTTTTGCTAGTTTGCGATTGATTTAAAAAGTTCAGCCTTGCCGGATCATGTGCTATTCAAGTTCTTCGACCTAGAAGATTCCAATGTCTAAAATCTCTCGATCTTGCCTATGATTTTTATTTTCATGCGCAGGTTAACGCGCTCATTGCAACTCTGCATATCTCCAATATCTCGTTTCTTCCATTCACTATGATAAAAATGGCCACTGAACATCAAATGTAAGTTTAAATTTTTTCGATACCGTGGGCTCTAGCCGTTCTGGTGTCTTGGGCTGCACAAATAGCTAACAGCTTGACTATAGTGTTCCGGACGAGCAGCCTGTAGCTAGTGAATCTACTGCAGACATCGAAATGTCGGTAGAACAAAATACCAACAATGAAGACCAACCAGACCCTGTCTTAGCTCCGGCATCTACGACATTGAAGCGCAAAGCTTTTCAAGAGCTCGAAACTCACTGTGATGAGACTCAGAAGAAAGCTCGTCTGGGAACTCGATCTCCCTCGTCCGTGCGCAGCTGCTCACGCTCACCATCTCCTCGCGCACACTCTTCCCCCCGTCCCCGACACCGGAACTACTCACGTTCGCGGTCTAACTCCCGAGCCCACTCTCGGACCCGGCCCCACTCCCATTCCCGCTCTAAGTCTCGGTCGCCTTCTCGACGTCGCTGTGGGAACAGCGATGCACACCGTCGGACCCGGTCTCCCTCGCCTAATCGTCGCATCAAGCGCGAGGAGCTGAAAAAAGAGGAACAGCGCCGTGGAAAACGGCTGTTTGGTGGCCTTCTTAACACACTAAACAAGAGTCAGGGCAACCAGCACAATTCTCAGGCTACAAAGCGAAGACAGGAGATTGAAGAGCGACAAAAGGCTAAGCTTCGCCAGCAGAGAGTAGAGGGTGATAAGATGCGGGCTCAGCGGGGGCGCAAAGTCAAGGAGCTACGCATGCGTGAGCAGATTGTTTTTGAGGAACAGGTGGTACGTACAACGAATTCGGGACCCAAGATCTGGGTACATGTTGCATGCTTACTAAAAATGATATCAGATGCTCGCTAGGCATGAGAACATGCGCATGCAGGCACAATGCCTGAGAACCCGGGCAAAGCCTCATCTAGTAAGTTTGCAATGGAAGATGATAAGGACCATGTCTAGAATGACTAGAATTGTTTTCTTACTAATGACCCAACTCTATCAGTTTTACCGACCATGGAAACTTACTCACGACCAGGAAGACGACCTCGACGCACAATACGATGAAGTGGAGAGCAAAATTTCCCGAGAGCTTGCCTCATTCCGGCGCCGATACGATGACGCTATAGAGAAGTACGGGACTCCTGTCCGCCGTGCTAGAGCTTCCAGTACCAATTCTCGGCGGACAGACAGCAGCACAAGTCGAAGCCGTAGCCGGGGCCGAAACAGAAGCCGTGATCATGGCAGCAGCCGCGACAGCAACTACGTTTCGCACTCAAGGTCTCGAGAAACTGACGATATCGCAATGCGGGATCATACACCCAGCACGGAGCGCAGTGATGTGCGGATTACAACCCAGCACAAAGAGGATGTGCCTGCCGTGGGGCAAAGCCGAGAGGACGAGGCTGGACCCATTAGCAGCGAAAACAAGGCGGAGGCTAAAAGTGGCCCTGTGGGTCAAAGCGACTCAGAACAGGGAAATCTCACGGAAAGTGGGATTAGCAGCTCGGGTGATCCTACAGGGGATGGTCATCATACAACAAACCCTGATAATATGCAGGAGGATATAACAACCCAGGGCTCAGCAGCAGAGACAACGCCAATTGGGCTAGAGAGCAAGGCCAAAGGTGGCGTGGTGCCAGATGCAACCGCGGCTGTGGGAAAAGATGAGACTATGCCAGAACAAGCAGCGACAGCAACGTCAGAGAACCAACAAGGAATAGAAGGGGAAGCCCCGGCGGAGCGGAGTGCCTTGGCGAACATGGAACAAACCACGAGTGTTGATGGTAGCCGGCACGACGAATCGGGCGATGTAGTGCTAGAAGCCGATGAAGACGTGCTCATATATTAATGTGTAAGGGCTAGTATTTTAAGTTGGACAAGGGGCCTGTGATGCAGAGGGCATAAGCCACTTTCAGTGGTTCTGCATTTCCATCCAACTATACCATGCTATCTGCTATTAAGCTTGGACACCGCATACCACTTCTGTTTTGAGCTTGGGGCACCCTATCGCAACCCCATATAATGCTATGCTATGTACCATCCACTAAATGATAGCCGAGGTTCCTTATTCCACTTGTATTTCACGTAGCGGGACATATGCCATTTTGAGTAAAAAATAGAGCCTTTGTGTCGTGTAAAAAGACCAACCAACAGCCTCTCCCAACCTCAATGTGTTTTTTTGCCTCACTTATCTCTCTCGGCTCTTCTGCACACTTCTGTTCATATCCCCTAATTCATTCAGCTCATAACAATGGCTGATACTGCTGTGCCCGGTCTTCCGGGCGCCATCTACAAGACCACCACTGTCAACGGCAACACATACCGCTACATCTACGCCAGCCCCAAGAACTCTAAGCCTGTAGATACGGTACTGCTTGTGCACGGGTTCCCCGACCTAGCTATTGGCTGGCGCCATCAAATACCTAAGCTTGTTTCTCTGGGTCTGCGAGTGATAGTGCCTGATCAGCTGGGCTACGGTGGCACTGATGCGCCCGATGCCCTGGAAAAGTACTCGTTCAAGAGCGTGTCTGATGATTTGTCGGCTCTAGTGCGTCTAGAAGTGGGCTCTAGCACAGCGCAGATTCTGCTAGGCGGCCATGACTGGGGCGGCCTGGTTGCGTGGCGGCTGGCCGAATGGTATCCGGAGCTAGTCAAGGCCATCTTCACCGTGTGCACACCGTACGTAGCACCGGCGGAGACTTTCTTCGACATTGATGCGATTGTCAAGAGCGGAGTGGCGCCATCGTTTGGCTACCAGATACAATTTTGTAGCGGCGAGGTGGAAAAAGCCGCGAACGACCGAGATGGCATTCGCTCGTTTCTGGCCATCCTCTTTGGTGCGCAGAAGCCTGGAGGCGGGCTGTTGTTCTCGCCAGCTACGGGCATTGACCTGGAGAATTTACGGCTGGCCACAAGATCGCCGCTGGTCACGGCCACGGAGCTGGACTACCATGCCGACCAACAGGCACGCAATGGGCTCAAAGGCGCCTTGAACTGGTACCGCACTCGGCGCATAAACTTTGACGATGAGCGGGTACTGCCACGGGACCGAGTATTTACAATCCCAGCGCTATTTATCCAGGCACGCAACGACGTGGCCATCCGGCCAGAAATGTCCCGTGGCATGGACAAGCACTTTAGCAATCTTACACGGGCTGAGACGGAGGCAGGCCACTGGGCGCTTTTGCAGGCGTCTGGCGAGGTCAACGACTGCATTGAGAAATGGCTGAAAAATCAAGGACTGGTGCTAGGGAAAGCATCTGCACGGATGTGAAGGGGTGGGGTGGGCAGACAGCAAAACTTTAGGGTTTACATATAGAGCCAAGCTTCGCTTCTTGGCTAATGCTTAGCTTAGGTCATAGTGTAGCTAAACATGCTCACTATTATATAGCTTAAAGCTTGTCCCAGGCAAACGAATGAATGCATTTGTGACCTCGATCATGGTGAACGACGATGCTGTTTATGTAATAGGGCAAGGCGTAGGGTGCTCGGCCACAGCCAAAGCCAGAGAAATATTTTCCAAAAGGGGCACGACAAGGCACCCCTAATCCTCCCTGGCTAGACCTAAGACTCAGGCTAAGGGAGCCGCCTTGTGTCCTATATAGGCACCAGGAGACGAGAAGACAGCACTGCCGCTTGTTTGTGTCACGCAACAGCAGGATATTTGTCTAGTGCTGTGGGTAAACGTGGACGTAGGAGTGGATAAGAGGGTGAAGGAAGGGAGGCTGTGCTGTGCTGTGCTGTGCTGTTGTCGGGTACATGAGGCAGGCAGGCAGGCCATGGGCGATAAAACGTATCACGAGCAGGTTGGAGTGAGGTGAAGGCAGACGAGATAGCCGCAATAAGCCTGCTAGCCGGCTGGTCGGAAGGCCCAGAAGCGGCCTTGGCTGGATGGTTGAGACGGTTGTCTTGGGATCGAGTAGATGTAGGCAGTGGCCTGTGCCCTGGCCTTCTTTGTTTCTGTCTCGTCCAAACAAGCATTACGCAAAAGCCCACGAAGCAAAGCTCCAACGCTAGAGCTGTCTAGTTTAGCGTCTTTAACCTTTCCCTTTCCCTGGTTGGTACTGGCCTGCCAAGTCTGTGCAGCTTGTTGACAGCTTGCTATAGGTGGCTACAGTGGGTCGGGCCCTGTTGCTCGAATGGACTATAGCAGGCTTTGGTGGGCTGGGGCTGCTTTAGGGCTCTTTGTAGGCCCTAGCCGGTCTTAGCAGAGCCTTAGTAGGGGCTTGACAAGGCCCTAGCCAGACAAGGCTAGTAAATGTCCCTCGTTGGACTTGGGGGCAACCAACCACCAAAAGCTAGGCAAAAAAGACTAGGATCGCAGAAGCAGCAGACTGGTTCTTTCAAAAGACTGCTCACCAGCTTGCCACCTCTCTTTACTTTGTCTCTTCCCCTCCCCTAACCAAACTTTATATCACGTACATCACGTCTTCGTGTTTGCGCCGATTCTCTGTCTTCAGCCTCTGTCTGCCTCTTAGTGTTATGCCTTGTGCCTCCTCCTCCATCCCCTCCCTCCCCCCTCTCTCTATCTCTTCTTCTCTCAATCCCCCTTCCCCGCCCCTTTCAGCGACACAATCAGTTATCCTTGCCTCGTTCATCCTTTATTGTTTTCTAGCAAGCAGGCAAAAAACTCGAATCGGGAATTGCTGATTGCCGCAGACGAACTCTGGCGTGCATTTATTCTTTGTGTGCCATCGCCCGTTGTACTCTCCGTGATACCATCTTACTCTCCAAATCAATCTTACGCACACAACACCATATGCTCTTTCTATCTACTAGGGCATTCATTAATTGGCTGTTCTTTAATTGCTACCTGCAATAAATGCCATAAATCATCGCTAATTGAGACAAGCTCTCAACAACCACCAGCACTCGCACCCGTCCCTGCTGGGGCTTGATCAACCCTATACATACATACATACAGACACCTCTCTTCGTCCTTGCTCTCACCTTCGCCTCCGGACTACCTCCCCTCTCCTCCTCCCGACTCTTCGACATCCCAAATAAACATACAAATACAAGTACGCATACAAATACACAGCCACCCGCCATACAATCCGCTATGGACGGGACTCCCCCTGGCGGCTTGCCCGGCCGAGGACCCAGTCGCAACCAGGCTCACCAGCAAGACCTTCTCCTGGATCTCGAAAGCGACCAGCCCGCCTACAGCAATGCTCAACGGTCGCCCTTGAACGACGACGATCTGATGCAATCGTACAACGCGACTCATAGCAATGCGCCGTACCCGCAAACTCAAGCGCCGCGCTCGCAGCCCGGCAGCGAACGACAGCAACATCAGCAACAACCCCCACCCCAGATCCAGATTCATGACCAATCCGATCGTCCATCAGAGTCATACGACAGCTTTGTGGGAGGACGCCCGCCTGCCTACCCGCCCTCCTCCAACATGAGCTCCTCTGGCCTTCCCGTATCTTCGGTTTCGCCAGTTAGCTCCTACCACTCCATGAACCGCGACAGAGCCGTCTCCAACAGTGGCCTCAGCGATTATCGCCCCTATGCTGACGAAGACGACGCTGCCTCGATGTATCGCGCCGAAACAACCTCCTATTACCAAAACGACGCTACTGACATGGCCGATACGCGGGCGACCGCCCACCAGCGCAATAGTGTCTTGACCCTTGGTGGTGGTCTAGTCGGCAAAATGAAAAACGCCCTTGGCATGGGCCAGGGCTACTCCGAAATGGATCTTCCACTAACCACTCCCCGAGGAGGCCCTCCTACTGGCGGTCTTCCACCTGGACCCGCCTCATCCGAGCCCAAAAAGAAACGGTTTGATTTGGGAAGCTTCAAGTTTGGCTTTGGCCGGTCCAAGGTCGATCCAGCTACGCTCGGCCCGCGCATCATCAACATCAACAACCCTCCCGCCAATGCCGAAGCCAAATACATCTCCAACCACGTCTCGACCTCCAAGTACAATGTAGCCACCTTCCTACCCAAGTTCCTTTACGAGCAGTTTTCCAAGTTCGCCAACGTCTTCTTCTTGTTTACCGCTATATTGCAGCAGATCCCGAATTTGTCGCCTACCAACAGATACACCACCATTGCACCACTCGCCATCGTCCTGTTCGTCTCCGGTGTCAGAGAGTTTGTCGAGGACTACAGGAGAAAAGCTGCCGACAATGTGTTAAACAACTCTAAAACAAAAATCCTTAAGGGCTCCGAGTTCGTTGACAGCAAGTGGATTGATGTCGTTATTGGCGACGTTGTGCGCGTGCAGTCTGAAGAATCCTTCCCTGCTGATCTCGTGCTGCTGGCTTCATCTGAACCCGAGGGCTTGTGCTATATTGAGACGGCCAACCTTGACGGTGAAACTAATCTCAAGATCAAACAGGCTCTGCCCGAAACCTCTGTCATTGTAAGCCCGCATGAGCTGTCGCGCTTAGGCGGCCATGTCAAGTCTGAACACCCGAACAGCAGTTTATACACCTACGAAGCTACCATTACTATTCAGCAAGGCGGCACTGACAGAGAACTCTCCCTAAACCCAGAGCAGCTTCTTCTTAGAGGCGCTACGCTAAGAAATACACCCTGGATCTACGGTATTGTCGTGTTCACTGGCCATGAGACAAAGCTGATGAGAAACGCCACCGCGGCTCCCATTAAGCGTACCAAGGTCGAGAAACAACTCAACGTTCTTGTTCTCGCCTTGGTCGGAATTCTTATGGTTCTGAGTATTTTCAGTACTGCTGGCGATCTGATCCAGCGCAACGTTATGGGCTCCGGTCTAGCCTATTTAGACCTAACCCCGACTAACACTGTGGGAAAGGTTATTGAAATGATCTTCAAGGACTTGGTCACCTACTGGGTTCTGTTCTCTGCCCTTGTGCCTATTTCGCTATTCGTTACTGTCGATATGGTAAAAATGTATCAAGGCTCACTGATCAATGACGATCTGGACATGTACTATGAAAAGACGGATACGCCAGCCAACTGCCGCACCTCAAGTTTGGTTGAGGAGCTAGGAATGGTGGAATATGTCTTTTCCGACAAAACCGGCACCCTCACTTGCAATATCATGGAGTTCAAGCAGCTGACAGTTGCCGGAATCCAGTACGCTGACGAGGTCCCTGAGGATAGGCGTGCTACTGTTGAAGACGGTGTCGAGGTCGGTATCCACGACTTCAAGCGCCTCCGCCAAAATCTCCAGTCTCACGAAAGCGCAGGCGCTATTGACCAGTTTCTTTCGCTGCTAGCCACCTGCCACACTGTTATTCCCGAACGCGATGAAAAGGATAATATTAAATATCAGGCTGCGTCACCCGACGAGGGAGCGCTAGTCCAGGGAGCTCTGGAGCTAGGCTATAGATTTGTAGCTCGTAAACCTCGTGCAGTGATTGTCGAGGCGAATGGGCAAGAACAAGAGTATGAGCTACTTGCAGTCTGCGAGTTCAACTCTACCCGCAAACGCATGTCGACCATCTATCGTTGCCCCGACGGCAAAATCCGTCTGTACTGTAAGGGCGCCGATACTGTTATTCTTGAGCGCTTAAATGACAACAATCCACATGTTGATATTACCTTGCACCACCTAGAGGAATATGCCACGGAGGGCTTGAGGACGCTTTGCCTGGCTGTCCGCGAAATTCCCGAGCAGGAGTTTGCTGAGTGGCTCCAAGTATTCGAGGCTGCTTCAACTACCGTTGGCGGTAACCGCGCTGAGGAGCTAGACAAGGCCGCCGAGATTATCGAGAAGGGCTTGACATTGTTAGGTGCTACTGCTATTGAGGACAAACTTCAAGACGGAGTACCTGAAACTATCCATACGCTCCAGGAGGCTGGTATCAAGGTGTGGGTTCTAACTGGCGATCGCCAGGAGACAGCCATCAATATTGGCATGAGTTGCAAACTGCTAAGTGAGGATATGATGCTTTTAATTGTTAACGAAGAGAGTGCTGAAGCTACGCGTGATAACCTGGAGAAAAAGCTTGAGGCTATTCGAACCCAAGGCGACGGAAACATCGAAAGCGAAACTATGGCGCTAATCATCGATGGCAAGTCTCTGACTTATGCGCTGGAAAAGGACATGGAGAAGCTCTTTCTTGATCTTGCTGTACTGTGCAAGGCTGTTATCTGCTGCCGTGTATCGCCACTGCAGAAAGCCCTGGTGGTCAAGCTCGTAAAACGCTATCAGAAGGAGTCTATCTTGCTTGCCATTGGTGATGGTGCCAACGATGTGTCCATGATCCAAGCAGCGCATATCGGCGTGGGTATTAGTGGAATGGAGGGCCTGCAGGCAGCACGCAGTGCAGATGTGGCTATTGCTCAGTTCCGTTATCTGAAGAAGCTCCTGCTGGTTCATGGTGCGTGGAGTTATCAGCGTATTGCCAAGACAATTTTGTTTTCGTTCTACAAGAACATTGCGCTTTACATGACGCAATTCTGGGTAAGTCTTTTGTTTGGGTTTCCGCACTTACAACAAAATGTTTCTAACCGCCGTTCTGCGCCATGCCTTGTACATCTTTAGTTTACGTTCCGCAATGTTTTCTCTGGTCAAGTCATTTTTGAGTCTTGGACGCTGTCTTTCTACAACGTTTTCTTCACTGTTCTCCCTCCGCTCGCAATCGGCATTTGTGATCAATTCATCTCGGCACGTCTGCTGGACCGCTACCCACAACTTTACGGGATGGGCCAGCGCAATGACGCTTTCAAGATGAAAATATTCTGCCAGTGGATCGGGAACGCCATATACCACTCTCTTCTGCTTTATCTTTTTGCTGAGCTCATCTGGTACCGTGATCTGATAGTCGAAAATGGCCATATGGCCGGCCACTGGGTCTGGGGTTCCGCACTATACGGCGCCACTCTGTTGACTGTACTCGGCAAAGCCGCGTTAATAACCTCCAACTGGACCAAGTACCACGTGCTCGCTATTCCTGGATCCATGGCCTTCTGGTTCCTCTTCATTGCTGTCTACGGCACTTTAGCGCCTGAAATGGACGTCTCGCCCGAGTATCATGGAGTTATCCCCGTGCTTTTTTCAACACCCGTGTTCTGGCTGCAGATGGTTGGGCTTGCGGCACTGTGTCTCATGCGAGACTTTGCATGGAAGTTTGCCAAGCGCATGTACCGCCCGCAGGTGTACCACCACATCCAGGAGATTCAAAAGTACAACATCCAGGACTACCGCCCAAGGTTAGTAATTTCCTCACCTTTCCACCTCACGCTTCTTGCCCTCAGTGCTAACATGTCAACCTCTTTATTAGAATGGAGCAGTTCCAAAAAGCCATTCGCAAAGTTCGCCAGGTTCAACGCATGCGCAAACAGCGTGGCTATGCCTTCTCGCAGGCGGATGAGTCCCAAACTCGCGTCATCCAGGCCTACGACACGACACAGACGCGTGGGCGTTATGGAGAGATGACGTCATCGCGAAATACCGCTCCTACTGGTGGCAGCGGTGGTGGGTCGGGAAGAGCTGGTTACTTCTAACCCGTTCTGATATTGGACTTTTAAAAAAGGCTAAAACAAAACACATACACACATCAACATCCAGATACATGCATATGAATAAAAAGATAAACTGGCATTACACAAACAAAATAAGAGAGGAAATCTTACGAATAGGGTTAAGTAGATAACATGACTAATTTCAATTTTATGTACATTGAATTCTTGACCTACTTGTTTCTTTTGTACATGAAGTTACATCGCTAACTTGGTTCACATTGGAGAAAGTCTTCTTGGGAAGACCAAAGCAAAGCCATGCTGTGCCGTAGTCTAGGCAAAAAATGATAATGAATTAGACAAGTAGTATGGTGTTATGACATGTGTAGCACAGGTCTATCTATCTCCCAGAGATAAACAACGACAAATATCAAGCAGTTTAAAAAGAAAGTAGCCATTATAATGGTCAGTAGAAACCGGAAACAGAAACGAAAGAAAGAAGCCTCCAAAATGCGCCGAATTGTTTGTTGAATAGAAGATAGTACAAGGTTATGAACAGGAATATAATAATAAAAATAGAAGAGTGGTGTGGAGTGTGATGTTGAAATTGAAAAAAGATGAAAAAAAGACGTATCTTATTGGAAGCCCGCTAGAGCCCACCTCTTCTAAAAGGCAAGTTCTTTGCTTTGCCTATACGAGGGAACTGGCGAGTCCATTAAGAGCAAGAGTGGGGTTGGGTGGGTGGATATCTTTCGTGAACAAGCAAAAGGACTCAATATAAGCCCCATCCATGAGCATGCAGTATGCAAAGGGTCTTCCGTTATCTTAACTCCACTGGATGGCAGGACCTTTGAACCTTCATGATTGAGGATATAAGTATGAAACTTCTGGTATACGCTGGCCAATGCCTTAGTGGGTGGAAGGAAAGGAGAGAGGCGAGACTCAGAAGAACAGGCAGAGAAGCGGTATGGTGTGGTGCGGTTCTCCACCAAGCCAGGCCCGTGTGTTGAGTCGTGGATATCCTCGGTTGGAAGATGATTGATAAACGGCTTTTGTCTCTCCATGATTAAATGTTTTTTTCTTAAGTGTAAAAATAGAAATGTGAGTTGAATGTGTGGGCTTCGTGCTGTTGAATCCGTGCTTTTAAGTGGAGAATACTTTTTTCTCCTGTGAAACAAGGGGGGCGAGAAAGGCCGTGGACTTTTGAGCGTAGTTCTGTTTATCGGCTAAGCATAGGAGTGACAAGCTCAATGCTCTTGGGTCGGTAGCCATGGCGTGGGGGTAGCGGGCGTTCCGCACCGCCAACCGAGGCCGACGTGTTGTAGTAGTTATAGCTGTTGTATTGGCCAGCAATAGCCCCAGTGTCGTAGGTACTTGACAGGAATCCTGAGTGGGTCCCACGGTGTAGAGAAGTGCTAGGACTTGTCACATTGCTGCGAGATCCAAAGGGCCAGAAACCATTGCTCGATTCGTTCGGCGAGTGTGGACTGGGAGGGTGGAGAGAGAGAGATTTCAAAGCTGAGAGAGCAGACGAGTGTTGATGTTGGTAATCATCAGCCTGGGGAGAAATAGGAGGGGATGTAGAGAAATAGGTTGAGGTGGGTCTTGAAGGGGAGGCGCGAGGGATGATATCGCGGTTGTGGTTTACGGCTGGCATGTAGGACTGGGAGCGGAAGGATCGACCGTAGTCCATGGGAATGTGGGCGCCGCTCGAGTTTTCATCGCTTTCCTGGCACTTTGCAGAGCAGTATAGCTGGCGTTCATTAGCATCAAAGAATTGCTTTTCACAAGTCATGCTACACAGGTGTTAACTATGGTTAGCGATTGTGTACGAACGGGAGAGTGCTTGAGGTTGAGACATGAGAGTAGGCTTACCAGAACTGCGGAAAACTTTCGTGCTCGTTCTCGTTCCATTCATCATCGTAAATTTGGCGTTCTCGTTCCCGAGGGCCCTTGCCCAACTTGCGGATATCCTTTGAGCTGGTTTTGCGGTGCTTGGAAGCCATGGTGAGCTCTGATGGAACTCTACGCACGTCGGTTGAGGACGTTTGTCCCGACCTTCTGTAGATGTGATGAGGCATTGTGAGAGGAAAAGACAAAAGGGTAGTAGGGTATTGAGGACGGGAGCGAGAGGAAAATGGATAGGGGACGAAAAAAAAGAAGAGAGGATCCAAGGCCTATCTTATATGTCTAAGTGGATATGGCGTGAGAGGCAGAATGACTCTTAAGCTAAAACGGGTATCGTGCGGACAGTGTTGTTTTCCAAGAGCCAAGCCCCTTTCACAATAGGCCTAAGCTTTATGTGTAAGTGAGTTTTAATGTCCAATATTATGTAGTAGGGTCTCAGCTATTGAGGCCGTGGCGCAGATTTTGCGATTTGATGGTCAATGCAGAACAGAGGAAAAGTTTTTTCTTGTCTGTTTTCGTTTTGGCTGGTATACTGGGGGCGAGGATAAAGAAATGCGATCCCAGACAGACGAAGGCTCTGATGGGTACAGGGAGCTTTGAAATTTTGCAGAGAAGGGGAGAAGGAAGAATACACAATGCGGCACCTCGGTGGCGAATCCAAATCAATGAATCAAGCCCAGACTTTAAATTTGGGGGGCAAGCAAGGAGGAGAAGAATAAAGGCTTGAAGGAAACTTTGCTGAAGCAAGGCAGCCAGGGCGGAAGTGGAACAGGAAAAGAACGAGGAAGAAAGTGGGTAGCAAGCGGGTGTTGTACTAAGGGTGGCAGTTCAGTTGTTGAAGGCGAGGAGCTGATGAGTTATCACGAAAAGACAGCAAGGAGACAGTGCCGTAAAATGCGACGAGACGAAGAACTATATATACATCTATGCAGAGAGAGATGAGAAAGACAGGTGGGTTGTTAGTTGGTTTTAAACAGGACGAGAAACGACGCTGATCAGGTGTCTATGGAAGGGGAGGGGGGGAGGGGCGTGTGTATTTTGTTGGCGTGGGATGGAGATTGTAGTGGTGTGCATGCTGCGTTGCGGCGTGTGGGTGCATTAGCAAAGGGGAGAGGGGTACTATGGACCAAGAACTCTAGAAACAAAAACCCACCTGAAGAGGAAGAGGAAGACAGAGCCCGAGATAAGTCGAGCCGAGTACGTATAGCGAAAGGCCATGCAAACAAAAGGAAGTAGGCAGGGGTCTGACAACTTACAAAGCAAAACGTCAAGATAATACAAACAGGAGGAGAAGTAGCAGGGTTTCGCACACCCATAAGAGCGAGATAAGAGCGTTGCGTAGTTTTGAGAGCGGGCGCTGGAGTTATGGTGTCGTTTAGAGGGGCATTAAGCGACTTTGTTTGATAGATTTCCTTATATAAGCGAACGAAAACGATGGAAGCCAGAGGGCTAGCAGGAATAATTGATGGAGACGAGGGAGAAGGAGAAGGGCAAGAAGATTTAGAGGCAAGAAGATAGGGAGAGATAGGAGAGAGAAGGAAGTCTATTCAAGCAGTGGCACCCTGAGGGGTCAGAACAGAAGCCATAGCACCCTTATGGCTGGCGAAAAAACAAGACAGTGGCTAGGCAGATACCCTTATGGGCCAGTTTGGCCCTTCGACTTCCCCATCAGGCAGCCCCTCAACCTTCCTGCCTCTGATTTCTGGGTTTGTTGATGCAAAACCAGCCTGCAGTTGCTACATTCGAGAACAAAATAAGCGCAAGAAATGGCGTGAGATGAGGACAGCGCGCCACTTGATGCAAAAAATCGTAAGAACCAAGCAAACGCAACAAATGTGAGAAAATGCAAAAGGAAGAAAAAGAGACAAATCAAAAGGTTGCTCCACTGTAAAGGTACATCTATTTGCCACTGCCCTTACGCACAAACTCTTGTACCACTAGAAGACGACAACTTGGGGACCCAGGTAGTCAGGTTCTTTATTTCTTTTTCTTTCCCATGCCTTCCATTTCTGCTTACAGGCAGCTGCTTCTTATTTTCCAGTTTACGTAGTTTGCCTTTCCTTTCTCTTGCCCTGTCCTGCTTTGGCTTGATAGTTCTGGCCTAGTTTTGGAAGCCGCCCATATCCATAATACAAATGACATGGTTGCAAAATTTTAAAAGCCCGTCAATCAGACTGCAAAAGAACGGGAAGTTACCTCCTTATGGGCATCAAGAAAGGAAAGAATATTTTTGCCCATTTCCTGTTCTTGCTCAACAGAACAGAACAGTGCCAACAACGAAACTTTTAATTGGGGGGAAGAAGAAGAAGAAGAAGAAGAAGGAGGGGTGTCTATAGTAAAATAAAGACCGCACTCAGCAGCACACCGAAACGAACACCGACCCACAGCGTATCCCTACAGGCCCATGGATTGCTCAACTGCTTTTTTGCATCTGTTCCCTCTCTAATGGGAATATGGCGTCAAAGCTCGTGTGTACAGCGTCCTCTTTCCAGCTTTGCCTTCAATATGCGCCTCCCCGACTTCGATGTCACTGGCGGCTCTGTAGCTGCTACTATATTGGAGAATGTGAATGTCTTCCACCAGTATGTTGCATGGGTGTTGGCCATAGGACAGGCAAGCGGCTTTTTGCGAATGTGATACGGAAGAGGGGCAAGAAAGAGTCACGATAAGAAGAAACTAAGGAAAGAGCCCAGGGTGAGCTTGGGACATACAAGTTCCAGGAAGCAGAAGCAAGGGAAATGGAGTAAGAAGGATGATGGTAGTGGGGCAGATTGGGGGTCTGGGTAGAGCCATGTTTAGAGGGGTGTATATAGCGATGCAGCAGGACAAACAACGGAACTAGAGACACAGGGTAGCCCGCTTTTATTTCACTTGCGTCTTCCCCACAGCACAGGAAGAGCAGAGATACTAGTTGCGAAATAGGGGATAACGGGCGCTGTTCTTTCGTTATTATAGGCTGCCATACGTCGTAGAAGCCTTTTTAATTCGTATTTTTCTTTTTCTTTTCTTTTTTTTTTTTTTACAATTTGGTTTTTTATTTTTGCCAGGCGCAGATTTTAACGCGGTGCTAATTTAGCGGGCGTCTTTTTCCTGGTTTTATTTGCTTTGCAAGACAGAGGGCTCCACGATGATGGCGTGCGATTGGGATTGGCTTAGGCCTAGGCAAGCCAGAAGCAGCAGGCAGCACGCCACAGCTTGGTAAGAATACAAAAACGCAGCTCATGACAAGGGCATGATGATGCCATTGGCGTATGACTTTTGTTGTAAAAAGAGACCAGGTACTTTGACTCCTTGATCGAATCTCTAACGATGTCTTTTCAGGCCAAACGGGTTCTTGTAATAATCATGGATTCTTGTCTGTCTTGCCTGGCTACTCTCCAGAACGGCCTTTCGCCGAGCTTGGATGGGCGTACTTTATTGTACATGGCCATCCGGGTTGTTTCAGGCCGTCGGGTAGTCTAGAGTTGCTCTGTCGGTGTAGAGACTGTGAGCGTATGGCTTTGGCTAGATGCTCAATGCCATCCGTATGCATACGTATACACACACGCCTAAGATGACAGCAGCCAATGCCAATGCCGGTGTCAACTGAAAATAACTTGAATTCTTGACTTCTCGATATGCCGTTATAGTTATAGCCCTATATTAGACCGAAGAACAAGAGCAAGGGGGCAACGAGGCTTGGAGTGCTCAAGAATAGCTGTTCCCATCTTCAACACTCAGAGCTGTAGACAGCCACTAGTTGCAATACAGCAGGTAGAATTCGCAGCAATAATCCAACCCATCCCGAAGGTATTAGGTAACAAATACCCACCAGTAAATACACATGCCTACTACACCTTGTCCCGCTTTCTGCCATCTGTGGGGAGAGCCATGGAAAGCCATGGAGCGCCAACGTGCAAACCCTGCTTGTTCCTATTTGGCCAAAGGATAACCTCAACTGTCTAGTTCCAAGACTGGCGAAGGGCGGTGAAACAACAAATTTCACGGCATTTTTATGGTCGCGGCTGCTGACGACCTTTTGGTCTCTCCGGCGGAGTCGGTCTATCACCATACCAAGACGAGAAAGAATAAGCTAGGCCTTGCACGTGGCCGGCAGAATGTATCATCTATATTGACATGACACTGCCCTGACGAATCTATCTACGCCACATACACACGCACACGGCTCCATGCTATTATAACGTAAGAAAATAATGCTACAGTATTATATAGCTAACCCGGGCTTTCGGTGGTCTTCTACTCGCCCAGGGCAAATACAATACATACACCTATATACGAGCGCCGGTTCAGAGTGGAAAAAAAGCAAGTAAATGTCATAAAAATAGCATTCTAGGCATCCATCGAAGCAGCACACGGGCTCCAGTGAAAGAAACCTCTCGGCACACTTAGCTTTGTAGCTTGTAAGCTCGGATGCTTATGTTGGTTGCAGGCGTTACTCCCTACACATGATGATGTTGAAGCGAAGGTCGAAGTGCCTTTCCACCGCCAACGCCAAAGTCAAACAAACCAAGCATTCCACACTGTCGTGGTAGTACGTTTTAGTGCTCGTGTAGTTGATTAGTAAGAATGTGTGTTTTTTCAATGTTTTCAGTTTGCCTAGATTGATCAAACTCGCTCTCTAGGCAGACCTTCTACTGCGTCTTTTTTTTTTCATCTTACAGGTGTAGCATTATTTCATGTCATGGATTCTCAACGCCACTTTGTCTCGGGATGGAAACATTGCCGCAGCTATATTCCGTTCGCAGGCAGTTTTGCGTGTGTAGTTTTGCAGCAATAAATAGAGAGGGAGGGGCTGTCACACGGCCCGGGGGCTAGTCCGAGCTTACTAAGTCGATGACGGAATTCGGGAAGCGGAGACCGGAGACCAGGGAAACCTGAAAATCACTCTAAAAAAAGAAAACTGGTCGATAGAAAGAGAAATAAAGCCACTATAGCAGAGCCAATATCGAAGGAGGCGAAGTGGGCGATAGGGAGTTAGGGTGAGAAAAAAATACACGGGGCTCGTGGACGTGTTATAATACATATACGGAGACCTAGCAAAAAGAAACCCATCTCCACAGGTGGATGGTGGACAGGAAGCTTGTGCCAATTGGCTATCTGCGCGACTTTGATGCATGAGAATACAGCATGGCACGATGTTCTCTATTTGTGATTTGCTGTCCGTTCAATTCCAGGGCTTCTTGCCCCGATGCTGATCCCTTGGAGAAAAAAGCAACAGCATCACACAGCCAGTATGATAAGTATTACCACGACTAGGCAATGTACGGCGCAAGCAGGTGAAGGGAGCCGCGCATGTATGCGCAATGCACTCCCTTACATCAAAGGGCGAAAACTTGCTCAACGCAATGGCCTATGTATTACAGTCTAGCCTACCCTACATGACCAAAAGTCTAGGAGTAGCAGCACATTTTCCACGATCGGCCCTGTCCACAGACCAGGTCGAATTAGCCCCCCGCCCCCCTCCAGCAACGACGTAAGCTTGTAGCGGGAATATCCCTTGAAGAAATGTCTGTGGCTGTGGGGTTGTCTTTTAGAGGAGCAGCGAGCTATAGGAACCAAAACAATACCAACACATCTAAAGGTGTATATGGCTGGCCCCCTATACCCCAACGTCCAGCGGTCCTTCATTTCTCCCACAAATTTTAGTCTCGCCTCACTGTATTTTTTTTTACTCATCTCCTTTTGCCCTTCTCCAACTTTTGGCACGACGCTGGGCTGAGGCCTTGAGTTGGGGTAACTAACTCTACCTTTGCATGTCTCAGTGTTACCGTAGTTTGCTTTGTTTAGTTGTTGTGGGCGGGATAAACTTGAAAGAAACTCACTCCTCTTGCTCCAGACGGGCTTTCTCAGGAATACGCCTCATAAACGATGACCAATGAGCCAGGCTCTCTCGGCCGGACTTTGCGGAGAGTCTAACAAGCAGAATCCAGGCGGAGCCTCGGAACTTAGGACTTCAATACCATCTACGCAAATTCCGCAGCTGTAAAGGAAGTGAGCATCCGAGCTTCCATGATGCTGTTTTTAGTTTCTAGCCGTGGGAGAGCTGCGCACACACACATATAACCATATGCAAAACACGGACCTGTTTATCAAGGCAGTGTTCCCCTCTTCAAGCCACTCGTCTTGAAAATGAAGTTTTTGGCCAATGCCAGTCGATCTCTACTACCGTAGAGCGCCTCTCCTACTTGGGAAAAGAAAAAAGTAGGAAAAAGAAAAGTCTTTTTCTTTTCCCTAAATTCCTGGCCAGTCAGTGCTCCATGAGGAAACTGCTCATAAGACATTCACAAGTGGGGTCGTCTCGTTGTCTATGTTTCTCCTTATGTTCCCTTGTAACCTTTTTTGGTCCACTGAACCCCAAAAGAAGTTGAGCTTCGCCGGGCTAACTAACGACCCAGCGTTTCAAGGAACTCCAACTTCATATCAATTTGGGGTACCATCATTCAAAGGGCCTCTCTAGCTTCAATCATGGCCAATGTTTATTATCCACGTGAACAGAGCAGCAGCTCATTGGAATTAAGGGAAGCCTACAAATAGACTAGTGGGCGGCGCGCCTATGCTTCTCCCTTCCCATTTTCCCCTGTTATCATACCAGATGTGGGCGATTGGCGTTCAAAGTACAACAGGCCATCCTTCTCCAAGTCTTGTGACATTTGTGTATCAACCACCACGTACGACATCCGTTACATACGACATCAAGCCTTGGCTTGCACATCCTCGACCAAGAAGAGTAAAAAGGACACTTGAATCCATCCACAACGGCACCAACCATCCCCCTCGTTCCCTCCATGGCCTTACTTACCCCATTCTAGCACAGAATTTCTAAAGGCCCCTGCTCCTGCATATCACATCACCTACGGACGGGTCCTATATAGTGCCGTCCGGGGAGTTTTTTTATTCTTATTTAACTTTCTCATTTTTTACTCCTTACGACGACGGCTCCGTAAGACGTCTCCAAAGTTAAAGACACTCATCTCATCATCTTATGGTCTTACGTCTGTATCAGTTTCTGTTTTCTCTAGTCAGAGCAGGGCTTTCCATTTATTCGTTTGTTTTCTTGCCTTGTACGTCGGGGAGATATTTTTTATAATGTGTACAAGTAGTGTAGGCAAAGTAGAAAATGCATCGGTATCGACCAGGAATACCAACTCGTCATCTTCACTCTCTCTCTCTCTCTCTGCTACCCATCCAGCTTCCTGCTACCACTGCTGTTGCTACTCGCTGTAGTAGCGGTAGCAATGTGCAACCAAGCTGCAGCTATTCAGGGACGTGCATTGACAACCCAGAGAATGATGTAAAAACGCAAGTGGAGTAAAGAGAGACCCCAGAAGTACTACCTGCATGATTATATGTTGTATGTATGTATGTATGTATGTGTGTACAGACAAAAGCATGAAGTTGTCGTGGCCGCCCTTCCTTTTACCGGCCACTTGCGGTGACTACTGCAGCCACCTATGGCAGGATAAATCCCCCGCACATCGTCACGTCTTGGGTGAATTCGACCTCTCACAATCGACACCAATCAGCCTAGCATACGTGGCCTGACCTTTGTGGTCTCTAACCCAATACTCTTTCTATATCCCGCAAGCTTAACTCAATCCTTTATCGTCTTACCTCCTTTGATGACCCAGGTGACGAGATAGCTACACCAAAAAGCAAAAAGCAAAAAGCGTTTGGTTTCTTTCTCTCTCCCTATTGAACACAGTCATCCCTAGTCTATAGGCGAGAAAACGCCCCACGCCTTCATTTTGATGACACCAAAATTCAGACACTATCAGTCAGCTATTACTGCACAAAGGACGAGATGAGCTTAGCTTCTTTCTCCCTTTCTCTAAAAATCTCTTCACTGTTTTCCCGATCGGGCTGCCTGCTGATTGTTCAACCTTTCCTCGCCTGGCCTAATCTTGTTCTAAATTAAACTAGCTTATTCCCGAAGATACTCGTTTTGTCTACATCTCTATCGACAGATTATCTACACTCTGCCTAGTTGCTTTAAACTTAGTTCAAATTTGGTAAATGCACAAAAAAAAAGAAAGAGGGAAACGGGGAGTCAATCACAAAGTGTAAGCCAACCATGGCAAAAAAGTAAATCCCTAGGATGGTTCTTGTGATTATCCAGGTATACTGGAGCACTGGGAATTGAGCCCAATGCGGGGGTCGAACCCGCAACCTTGAGATTAAGAGTCTCACGCTCTACCGATTGAGCTAACCGGGCGGGATTTGAGGTCCGGAATTATCCAGCCGTAATGGCTACTAAGAGCCGTGTTTCGGCCGATTTCGGGAGCCGAGCAGCTCCGAGGCGAGTTGACGCTCTCGCTTGGAGGGCGTCCTTTGATCTCTGCGATTTCCGGAGACGTTAAATGAATTCAAATTCGAGTTTAAGGTCCGGGTAGCCCTGGGCGTCATTTGATCTCAGTGAGACCCATATTCAAGGCCAAGCCCTTGGCCACTGTACTCCGCGGAGTTCTTCTATCTTCCGTGCCAAAAACCCAACACCAGTAGTTTCCCGTGTGGCTGCTCCTGACCAAATAGACCAGGTAGCCAATCCTAGCACCCAATAGGCACGCCCTCGGGCCAATGTTAGATGGGAGTCCTGGCGTAGTTGCCGAACCCTAAAAAGCCATAGGAGATCCTTAAAGTCGACCCATACCTGCCCGGAATTCGCATCGGACGGCACCATCCAAACTACCCCTATCTAGAACATGCCATTGTACTAATTTAGAAAGCCAGTAGGTGCCCGTCAAGTATAACAACCATGCAAAAACAATCGTAACCGTCACTGGCTCAAACAGATCGTAGCCCTTGTTGTTTGATCTTTTGTCCTGTTTGTTGATGTTTCCTTTTTTCCCTTACGTCCTTGCTATTCGATATGATGTAATGTGAAGTTGGTGTGAAATGGGAGGTGTCTCAAACAACCCTCTGGCCATACAAGAAGTAGGGCGAAAGTAGAGAGGCAGGGAGGGGGCGTCTTGTCTAACTGATAAGACATGGGCGACCCATGCGTTCCCTGTTTCTTGACCTAGCCCAAGAATCAAGATACAAAATCAAGTAAGCAGCGATAGACGCCTTGCTTCAGATCACAAACTTAGCCCCCGACGTCTCTCATGGCGAGATGCGGATTTTCTTGTATGTCATCAATGCTGTGACGATAGTGGCGCTGGGTGGAAATCTGGATCAAGATGCCTGCTCCACCGAAGACCCAGCTAGCTGTATGCAACGCCGAAAGCACATGTTCTATAGTTGATGATTGCCCATGACTATGGCTGGTTATTTTTCTGTGTGAAGTTGGTTGTTTTGTCATTCACTTGGCCGCTTATTCACACTACCAAATTCTCGTAACCACAAGTCGAATATTTCGGCTCCGTCATAGCATATTTGTTAAGTTGTAGCCTGCAATATACATACCATAGACAGGCTTGGTGGCAACAAAGAGTGTGCAATACAAAGTGTACTATTGTCCTAAATCACATGCATGTGTATGTACATACAAGACATGTACAGGATGAGCAACATAGGTTCATGGATGGGCGAGCGAGTGCGGCATGTGGCAGCATAGCTTTGCCTTAAACAACAGGCATTGAATCCGTTAGCTGTAGATACATACGCTCCTGCATACACCACATATGCCGTGTTTTGCCACGCCATCCCCATGTCCTTCCACAGCTATGAACAAGTTTTATGTAGATGCCTACAGAGGAGATGTCCAGGGGTCTGCCGATGTCCGGAGCTGGCGTAAAAGAAATGGGATATAGGGACATTTCGGATCGGAAGGCTAGAAGCAGATAAGTCTGCGCTTGAGGCTTGCATGTTGGTTTTATGTAATGGTCATCGTGGGTCGTGCTGCCGAGATCGGGATAGTGGCTAGTGACGTATCCAACTCAAGAATTGGCGATAGCAATGGTATTGTGTTGATAAATTTCGTCTTAGGGTAGCATTGCTATTTTAACCCTAGTTGGGTTCGTGAGCTTCGTATTACTAGGCTTTGTGCCGCATCAAGCAAGGCCCAGTATATAGTGGAGTCACAGCCTTGGCCCTCTTTTTAGAGGGGTTATTAGGCTTATGACTTGGCAAGCAACGACAGTGATAGCCTCGTCCTCATCCTCTAAATGGCCCTGTGAAAGTTGTTGATGACGCCCCTTTCATTCCTTCTTCATCACAAACGCCTAGGCTTTCTTTCTTGTTATACGGATTTTTATAGCGATTATTTTTCTTTTATTCTTCGTTTTCTTGGAGTCGTTGTTGGCTGCTCACGAGAAACCTTTGTTTACTTGCTTTCTGTCTCCCCATCTAGCGACTCAACTTTGGACGCTGCTTCATATTTTTTGGTCGTTGGGCTTTTTGTAAAGAGAGGAGTCCCTCAAAAGCCACACACTGAAGCCTGCGTAATTACTGGACGAAGCAAGATCTGCCTTCAAAGTGTACTTTCAAAGTCTTGCCTCCAAGTTTTGCAGCTGTGAACCAGTGCTCTGTGTTAGAGCAGCGATACACTTTTCTTGTCAGACGAGCACACCGTTGCCATCGCGATTAAAGAGAAAATAAGCCAGCCCGAGTGCGTCTAGCTGAGATAGAAAGAGAAGAGAGAGAAGAGAGAAAAAAAGAGACTCTGAGATAAAGCAAGCGAAGGAGGAAAATAGAGCAGGAGAGGGACTGTCGGTATAGAAAAGTGACGTCCACAGACAACGTCTGTTGCGGGCTATTTACACAATGGAAGTAAGTCTTACCAGCCCGGGCTACGATATCCAAAAAGTGTCCACACTTGTGCGCACTTGTGAACAGCCTTGAATCGTTGGCTCTCTATGCTTGCTTATTACATCTAATTCCATCTCTTTCTCGCATGTACCCGCTTGTGATGTTACTTCACTACCAACCTAACTGCCACTGCTTGCTACTTGCTACTTGTGGGATATAATGCAGAGGGTTTCCCATTCGGGACAGGGCTAACCCAGTCTTGAAGTCAAGCTACCTCATAACTGTACTGCATGTCTACACATATGAGATGAAGAACCGTTGGCCGAGTAGCAAATACGAATGAGAGGAGCCCGGTGCCGATGGAGAAGAGTCACTGCTCCGTTTGGACATTGCAGTCATGAGCTACTGCAACAGGCATCTTGGTGCCTCTGTGACTACAAGTGTAGAGCTGTGTCTAGCGCAATATGCGGGACTTGGATTCAAGCAAGGCCAACTCCTTACACATTACCATGGCTTCACCAATCCCGTCAAGTGCCTTTATCAAGGCTGTTAGGGACAAGATCCTGTCCCGCCAGCGAATGGCAAACCAGCTAACATCGCGACCATCTCGTGGACAGAACCAAAACCGGTCCGGAATGATGCGGGGTGACTCTAACAGACAGTTACCCTCTGAGCCGCTGATGCAAACCCCGGCAACAGTCAAGGGCCGACCTAGACTCTTGCTCATGGGGCAAAGACGGTAAGATGCTGCCTTTGTCTATTGCGCGCGAAGAACAAAACAACTAATTTTAACGCCATGTAGAAGCGGCAAGTCTTCCATATCAAGTGTGGTCTTCCACAAGCTAGCTCCTCAAGAGACGCTTTTTCTAGAGTCGACAGCTCGCATTCAAAACGACCAAATGACGTGAGTTGAGGTTGCCCAATGATAAGATTTGATGAGCTCTCTTTGTCATCATATATACTAATCAACTATGCAATCTATACTAGATCCTTTATGGACATCCAAGTGTGGGACTTTCCTGGTCAAATAGACATTATTGACAACCCGAGTTTTGATATGGAAGCTATATTCGGTGAACTTGGTGCTCTGATTTGGGTCATCGATGCGCAAGACGACTACCTTGAAGCTGTTGAGCGCCTTAACGTTACTATTTTGGCCCTACAAGACTCATATCCACATATCAACATTGAAGTCTTTATTCACAAAGTTGACGGCCTTTCAGATGACTACCGTCTAGACATCCAACGCGACATCACCATCCGTGTGCAAGATGAACTCAGTGACCAGGGCGTGGAAAACGCTCCCGTTAATTTTCACATGACCAGCATCTACAATCACAGCATCTTCGAAGCTTTCAGCAAAGTCATTCAGAAGCTCATTCCACGCCTAGGAACGCTTGAGACTATGCTAACCGACCTCTGCCGTACATGCCACTTTGAAAAAGCCTACCTGTTTGATGTCGTGTCCAAGATTTACATTGCCACCGACAACTCGCCAGCCGACATGCCCAGTTACGAGATTTGCTCTGACTATATTGACGTTATCCTCGACATCTCTGAAGTTTTTGGATCGTGGACACGGCCCGCCGAGAATGCGAAGCGGCTGGAGGGTAGCGCATGGGCTGAAGGCGCACCGCCCAAGATAGCTGATCAAGTGGCGTATAGCGGTGCCGAGAGCTGTCTTGTGCTGCACGATACTAGCCGCCCCATTATGTTGCGCGAAGTTGACAAACATCTGGCCCTGGTGGCTATCATGAAGGAGGAGTCGTATGCAAAGATGCCTCTGGTCACAATGAACGTTGAAATTGTGGCGAAGGGACTGCAGCAGTTCTTTGAGATCACTAAGAAGAAATAGAATATCTCGGTCTGTTGAGATCAAAGGGTGCGTTGCAGAGGATGATTAAGAAGAACCAGCAAGTAGGAGTAGCACGGAATTAAAAAGGAAATACTGCACAACCAATCCACTATAAATATATACATACCCGCCAGTATACACCCGTCGAGGATCATTATGGTACTTGTTGAATTTTCCTATGTTAGTTTGCTTTGCTCTCCTGTCACCATGTATCTAGTCTCTATGCTATCAAGCTGTAGGCTCCAGGGCAAAAGTCTTCCAAGTCACTCTATTTTCAGATAACAGACACACGCGTGCGGGTAGCTGGTTTCGTACACTTGACGCTTCAAACACCTCCATAGCCGCTGGAACAAAGTCGGCTGGCAGTGGTAGCGGTGGTGGAATATCAATATGCGACGTGTTTGACGATGAGGACGGATCCCATACTAGCGCATCAAGGGTGATGATGTAGATGGCACATGGGGCGTTGTCTGCAAGGTTATTGTTAGCGGCAATGTGTGGTTCAAGATGGGGACTGACACGAGAGCAAAGATGAACGACCGGAGCAAAACACTTACTCTGTGGATCGATCAGAGCCAGTAGAACATTGTCGTTTAGAAACTTCATATCGATTACGCGGCCAGGGTCGAGAGACAGTGTACTAGTCTGAGTCTCAGGGGTACTGCTAATGCCATTGGTGATAGTAAGCGAGGTACGGTAGAAGATGATCTTGTGGGTATCATTTTTCGTTGTAAGGGCTGTGTACGTGATTGAGCCTTTCTATACGCACATATTGGTTTTAGTATGAAGAGTTTAGCAGAGCGATTTAGGAATGTGTAGCTTACGCGATCATGGGCAACCATGCGAGAGTCCATCTTGGACAGCGTATCCCCCAAATCCATTCTCACTGTCTCGCCGAAGCGGACGCCCCGTTCTTGGGCTGCGGCAACACTATCTAAAACTCGTCGGATAGACCGATCAAGCATGCCTACAAGGTGGCCTAGGTGAGCAACCTTTCGATCCTCTGTAATAGTGTCTCCTGGCGCCTTTTCTTGCTCAAGGATGTTGGTGAGAACGTCAATCATACTCTGACCACTTGGCCTGCGTAGAAGAATGTCATCAAAAGTTTCATCACCAGCATCGGTGTTAACATGGTGTTTAATTGGCGACTCTTCGAGATATTCAACAATGTATAACAGGACCTTTTGGTATTGGATCGAGACTTCTTTTTCGGTGACTTCATTGGTTGTAGAAGGCGAGAGCAATTTGTCTAGAGTGACCGTTATCCAGGTGTTGAACATGGTGAAGCATGCAAGCTCTTCCATAGTGAAAATCATGAGGCGGTTAGCAACTAGTAGTAGACATGAAACGACTCCGATGAGATTCTCGATTTCGGGCACTGAAAGGCCTACGTCATCATTGTCGTTGTAGAACTGCGCCAGGCCCTTGAGGCGACTGAGAATTATAACCATTCTCTCGAGCGCAGGAATGAGATATTGCTGGACAAGAGTGCGAATGCCTTTTAAGCCACCAATCGCTGCCTTAGCCCATCTTTTAAGACCCTGCTAAGCTGTTAGTTATAGTATGAAATGGTAGCTTGAAGTTCACGTAGCGAACTCACTCGATCCCCCATTGAGTCCACGAGCCACTCCTTCATCTTGCGGGGGATGTTTCCAGTCAGTGTAGAATGATAGAAGGCTGTTACAACATCATGCTGGCCACGTCTGTCCTCTTGGAGCGATTGTTTGACACTATTCAGGAAGCGCGTGTGTAGGTCTCGGGCATTGTTGTACTCAACATGAATGTGTAAGGTAGTTTGTCTGATATACCGTAGAAGTTTATGAAGTGTGGTAAGCTTTGATGCTAAAAGGGACAGATTGATAGAGGAAGACTCGATGAACTGCATGTCGAATGGAACCATCTCAATGGTTGTACTATCATCACAGTTTTTGAAGAAGAGAGTATGAGTGGTAATTAGTGGATGTGACGCATGATGGATTAGTTGTCTGCTTCCTAATGCGCTTCCCGGAGGATAAGAAAAGCTACTTATGGGCAGTGAATCGTTGATGCTTAGGTGGACCTTGCCGTCACTCAGGCCGGACAGCATGATGGAAATTGAGTCTGCATCTTGGGGGTCAAACGGCTGAAACATGAAGTCCATCCCGGACCGGAGTGTAAACACTAGTGAGTCCTCTCTTGGTGCAAAGTTAGAGTATTTCCCAGTAAAAGAACTATGTGTAGGCTTGTATACTCACCCAGAGCCGGCACTCGTCGTAGGCAGCGGACTAAGCTTGGGCAATGAGATATCGGTTTCCAGAAACATGATCTGCCGAGGCAAGTTCGCGACAGTTTCTTCCACGCTACTGTCTTTGTGAACAGCTTTCTTCGTATCTTTATCTTTATGCCCCAGCGAGATGCGAGTTGTGGCCCATGCCAAGTATTGGATCTCCTCCTTGGAGTCCTTAGGCAGGACCTGAATGTTATGGGCTGACTTGCTTGTCTCAAGGTTCATTAATCGCACAATGCCATCCTCCCAAGCAACTGCGATGAACTGGCCTATTGGAAAGCATGAGCATGTGATCTCGTGAAAGATTGTGGCAACAACAAACATGAGCCTTGGCGCTTAGAGACAGCTACGTAAACTTACCATTTGGCTTCCACCGTGTTGCCGTCACTATAGACCCGCCAAATCGCGCGCCCTGTTGCATCTTGCACACCTGCTCGCCATTGGGCCGATATACCAATACGTTTTTGCCGCTGCCATCAAGAGTTGCTGAAATATCAAGTGTCGGGCAGATTGATGGAAAGTCACGTGGAGACGGACATTCATATGTTGTCTCGCTATAAAGCCGGAGCTTTTGAGAGACGCTCATGGTGAGAACGTGTCAAAACACAAGGCTTTAGAGATTAGAATAGGTGGTGCTGCCCGGTAATTTTCATGACTTGAAGGCGGAGTTGTTGACTTGGCGCTGTTGACATTGATATGACGAAGATGGGCCGTTGCTCAGCGTGATTCTAGTAGGAAACCTGTTGACTAAAGATTTGTGGTCTTAGGGTTATATCGTGATAGTATTAGGGTTGGTCATTTGGGGTTATGTATCTAACAGGATATACGATCTATGCATCATAAGCGTCTATTTTCAACTTGCACTCTCCGTGTGAACGGAAACACCAACAGGCTACATAGTGTCCTAGGCTTTGCGAACTGCAATAAAGTAATTGCCCAGGTTCTCGCTGCCAGGGAGCCGCTTCCAGCCTATTCCAGGAACATACATGACGCCCATGATTTGCGGCGGCTCCCAAATGCCTCTAGACGAAAAGTATGCTGTCATTTCATCGTGGTTGAGATACTTGTTCCAGTCATGCGTACCCTTAGGAACTATCTTCAAGATATCCTCTGCCATGAGGTTTGTAGTGAACCAGCTAATCCACGTGCGGGCGATAGTGCTCATAACGAGCCAGCCGCCGGGCTTCACAAATAGTCCGGCCCTGTCCAGGAAGGGTGCGGGGTTGTCGACATGTTCGACAACCTCAAAGATGGAGACCACATCAAATTGCTCTTCGGGGTTTGTTGGCAATGGTAGATCTTCAATGGTGGCCTGGCGGTATTGAAGCTTGGTCTTGAGCATTGGGTCGCACTTGGAATGCGCCTGTGCTATTGCTAGAACTTCAGGCGTTGGGTCAATGGCCAAAACATTGGCAGTAGTTGGCAGCCGTGCCGCACTTTCAGCAAAGATGCCCCCGCCGCACCCAATATCAAGATAGCGCAGCGAGGCAGGCGTGGGTGTGAAGGGCTCTGGCTGCGAGGCATGGCATTCACGCATGAAATCATGGCGCAATGGGTTCATGAGGTGCAAAATACGCGAGGGGCCATGGGGATCCCACCATGAGGAGGCGAGCTTGTTGAAGTGTGAAATTTCGCAGGGATCGATTGATGAGAAGGAGCCGGTAGAGGATGTCGGGCTGCTTGCGGAGGACTGGAGGCAAGCTGATTGCCTGTGAAGGTGAGTGGCCGGTTGGAAGGTATTCGTGCGAACAGTTCTGGATGCCCGGCGCAAAAAGGGGCTCGGGAGCCTGCTTGGCAGCATTTTGAAATAGATGGCAATTTAGGTGGGAATGTAAATCTACGATAGCATTCACTCTCCGTAGGCCGTTGAACAAGCCTCTCACCTTCAAAGCTTGAAGCTGGGAAGAAATTAGGAGCAGTGGGGCTACATAGTGCATGTATTTAGGGTTAGTAGCTGTTGTGGGTTATAGCTTGGTTGCACGCTGTCTTTATTTGTCTTTGTGGGAGATGTCAGCAAACCAATGGCTCCCTATAGTTCCTGAATAGCCATGTTGTGTAACTGGATGACAGAAGATTCTTAGTAATATTATATCTACGATATTTAACTCATAGCATCAAGAAAAAGACCGCGCGGCTTGCAGAGCCGAGTAAATGCCCCTTGTTGGGGTTGTTTTGTCAGCATGTATAATGAGGCTGTCAGCGGCTCAGGGTCGGCAGGGTGGCCTGGCTATTTCTAATGCATGGCTCAAAAGGCGAAAGCGGGAGAAAAAAGCATGATTGTGTCTTGATTTCTTATTGCTTCACGCTGCTTGTTAACCATGACACACAAACCTTCCAAGTTATAAACTCTTTTTGCGTGCGTAATTGGCCTGTCCAGCGTAGTCTGCGTAGTCTGCCAATGGGCGAAGAAAATTACAGGGGCCTGATTTGCTCTCTATAGGCTTACGGCTGCTATAGCCAGGGCCCGAGTTCCCACCCCATAATCACATGGCTTCCGGCTGTGACGATGGCTTTGGTTAGACTTGCCGGAACAGCACTTAGCTACAATTAGAGCTTAGACTATTAAATCGTCAATGGTGCTAGCATTTTTATCGCGATACCTGTCTACCTTTTCTCCTTCTTTTTCTCCTTTTTAGCTTGGTACATGCTATTTGTCACCCACCCACCATTTAGAGCCCCCTCCATACTTCGCGCAAAGCTCCGAACCTGGCCTTTGTCACCCCCCCCCCCACTAAGCGACAAAACGCAAGCAAAAGCTACAAGCTACAATTCTAATCCCCTCCGCTGTGCACAACCTCACCCTTCAAAATGTCTTCCACCACACCAATTGAAGCCAGTGCCTTTGATACGATACCAGACTGCATTGCTGCTTACCGTAGGTGCCCCACCATGGTGCTAATTCTTCGTCTTTGTCCCTTCTCTTCTGTCACGTTAGGCTATATACTTACAGTTTCTCACTCTCTGTCTTGCAGGCAATGGAGAGTTCTTGGTGGTTCTCGACGACCCGTCGCGCGAAAACGAAGCAGATCTGATTATTGCCGCCGAAGATATGACGACTGAAAAGATGGCCTTCATGGTGCGCCACACCTCGGGTCTCATTTGCGCCCCGCTGCCCGCCTTGCGCACTGCCGCCCTCGGCCTACCACAAATGGTCGAATCCACACAAGACCCCCGGGGCACAGCCTACACCGTGTCAGTAGACGCTGCTGATCCCTCTGTTACTACCGGCATCTCCGCCTATGACCGCGCTCTTGTATGCCGTGTCCTGGCCGACCCTGCTTCCACTGCCGACTCTCTGCGCCGCCCTGGTCACGTGTTCCCCCTGCGTGCGCGCGAAGGCGGTGTTCGCGAGCGCCGTGGACATACCGAGGCTGCGATCGACTTTTGCAGACTTGCTGGCAAGCAGCTCGCCGGTGCTATATCAGAGGTGGTGGATGATGGTGCCGAGGTTTCTGGTCAGGCCATTCGTACTAACGGCGGCATGCTGCGAGGCGAGGACTGCATTCGCTTTGCGCGCCAGTACGGCATGAAGGTCTGCACAATTGCTGATCTTGTGACGTACTTGGAGAAAACAGAGGGGAAACTGAATAGCAATGAGGCGTAAGACGTGGGGTGAGGGTGCGAGGTGCGAGGTGCGAGGTGCGAGGCACAGGGCTGGCTGTTACAAAATTGATTTGGCCATGTAGAACACTTGAACACATCCATTGCACAGGATAATGCTATTATTATTATTATTATTAGTCTTTTTGATTAATCAATATATTGGCTGTCCAAGAGCGCATATCGCAAAAATCCTTGGTGATTTATGGTTGGTTTTTCTGTGCACGTAATATGTGATTCATGGTGGCTCATCGCTGATATCATCGGACTGCCAATTGTAGTAGGGCTTCGGTGAACTGAGTCACTGGGTTTTTTTATAACCCTAAACAGCCCTCTTGTTCTCTCGCCGAAACTACGAGCTTATTTTATGCTCGCCATTAGAAAGCATCATGCATCAGATCGGGCATTCTTAAGCATAAAGGACCAGGCTATCGTGACCTTGCGCGTCTACTGTATTTCATCTTGGCCCGTCGCAGTACAGAATCAACGGCAATTTCCCAACCACTACTTCTTTGCTGTCACCAAACTTTTGGCCTTGGGCTCTTATTTAAACATCCCACCTTCCCTCTTGGTACCCTATGCCACAGAAGCTTTAATAGCAAATAGCAGGCTTCACCGACGAACCTAGGAAAAGAAAAAGCTTCCCATTTCGGTATTCAATTTTCCTCTGGTGCAAGTTTCATCTGTTAGCCTTTATCCTCTCTATTGTCTCTTCGATACACTCTTCTTTACTGTTTTTTTTGCGTGTATATTGTCCCTCGAGTCTTGCTTGGGCGCAACCCTGAACCATTATTGGGTCTGCATTGTTTTTCTGCCCCGCAGGCTTGTTGCCCTTCGCCCATCACTGCTAAGCTGCTGCTCCAAACATCGTCACCAACACCCAAGATCCCACCACATTTCGCTCACCACATAGCCTTGCTACAGCCATGGCGCCTCGCTCGGGATTCGGCAGCAAAAGCGCCGGCTCCGGCGGATTTTCTAGCTTTGAAACGCTTTCCGACCTATCCTATTTGGCCCCGCAAGCCGACACCTCTGCTATCTCAGATGCCAACGTTATCATCAGCTTCAAGAGCCTACAGAAGAAAGACGATACTACTAAGACAAAGGCTATGGAAGACTTGCTATCCTACGTCAAAGCCCACCCGTTTGAGAGCAATGGTGGGGTTGAAGATGCTATTCTTGATGCGTGGGTGAGTGGCAATCACATTCGATCCTAGATGTCTACACGATGATATGGCTAACATGAGAAACCTCTGTAGCTTACTGTCTACGCTAGGCTATCTATAGATAACTCTCGTAGAGTCAGGGAACTGGCACATGTGCTTCAGTTCGAGCTGCTTCAATCCGCCCGGAAGCGCATGGAAAAGCGATTCCCCAAGTTTTTTCCTGTTTGGCTCGCTGGTCGTTTTGACTCCTCAAATCCTGTCCATAAAGCTGCTTCTCGGGGACACGCTTCGTTTATCCCAACACAGGACAAAATGACTCTCATGCTTGGCAAGTGCCAGGAAATGGTCCTTCGCTATGCCGCTGATTGCTTGCAAGAGACTAAAGATTCGCTTAGCGATGAGCGTTCGACAAAGCCCGAGGACGCCGAAGCAAAGTACTGCCGCGTCATAAGCGCATCGCTATCTTTGGTGGCATTTCTAATCACCTCAGTGCCTAAAGATGCTCGAGAACAGCATTTCGATCTCTACAAAGAGTACCTTTCGAACGGCAAAGTTTGGGAGTCTGTCAACTATGCCGAGTCGGCTACGGCTAAGGCTGGCCTTCATTTAGTTACATTAGCCTTCGAGCATTACCGGGATATCATGGTTCCTCAAAAGTCGGTCTTGCGGAAAGCCTTGGTTGTTGAGGGGCTTAAGGCGGCTCATGTTGGCACTGCAGACATGTTTATCAGAGCTCTGTGCATTTTGACGGGGGCAATGCCCGAGGTCTGGACTGCGAACTCTAATGAACGCAAGTCACCCGTTTCCCGCCTTGGCTCTTTCATGGAAAAGGGGTCCCAGCATAGTGACGCCCAATACTGGACTCACCTTTCCGCCCTCATTTCTTGCATTCCGCGGGAGGAAATATCTTCTTCGCGAGCTTTGAAGCTGCTCGACTCCATGAGAATAGGGATGACAGCACGCTTTGATAAAATTTCTCCCAGCAGCCCATGGTCATGCTACGTCACTGTAGCCTCCCATTTCCTATCAACTCTTTCTGCAGAGGAGTCTATTAATTTTGCGCAAAAGGCTGTTCTGCCTGTGTTTGAGGTCGCCCTTGGGCCCAAGAGAGAACCATCCTCTTGGAGTATTGAAGGTTCTCCATACAAAATCCTTTGCAACATCTACCAGATTATACTCTCGGCCCCTTCCGGCCAATCACTTCTTGAGGAAACCTTATCTAAACTCTCTCACAATCTCTGTACGGCAATCGCTAGCTCTCTTCCTGCAGTTTCGCACGACTATGTGCAATCCCAAGAGACAGTCTCGGTGCAGGGCCGTCGCTGGTTTTCATTCCTAGGGGCATTACAGACCGAAGCTAAAAACAAGAACAAGCCAACAGATACCATTATTGACACTGCCAGCCTTGAGGTGGTCCAAAAGTGCTTACAAGTTCTTGACTCTCGCAATCTAAATCCTTTCGGTGCAGCTCAAGTGCTACGCCATGCTTTCGAACATACTAACATCTTGTCTCTAGAAGTTCTAGGGCTGGTCAGCTTTCTGACAAAGGTTGGCAAGCACTCTATGCAAACTATTGTCAACTCTAGAACCCGCACTGACCTCATGGCGATGCTTCGTGCTCTTGGCTTGTCTAAGGGTCCCATGACTGCTTCGTACCCTGAAATCTGGACTATTTGGATACAGTCTCTTGTGTCCATATCTAATCCTGAGCTACAAAACGACGTGCTTGACGCTTTGAGCGTCTTAGTATCACAGGAGCCAAGCACCCAAATTTCCACTGGGAACCAAGAATTGCAACATATTTTAGTGGACAAGTGCACAGTTGCTGCAGCTATTGGTCAGCTCGAGGTAGTTCGAACATTTATGATCAGTAAAAGTCTGACACCATCTTCGCACAAGCTCGTGGTCCAACGCATTATCCAACTCTGTGATGGCTTGCCTGATGACCTTGATCGCATGCTTCCCATATATGACCTTCTTGTAGCTTGCGAAGCAGTGATCATCATGTCAGATATTGAGCTTGGTATTTCCTTTATCACCAAGATTCTTTTGCTGGCTGAACAGTACTCCAAAGATGAAAAAGTCTCTGCAACCTGCATGAAGTTATATTCTGCCTGTTTATCGATTTGCAGCAAAGAGATTAAAAACAAAGTTCTCAATGGCATTATCAAACACCAGCTGGCTGAAGCGAACAGTTCTTCGTTGAGTGTTCAAAAATTGATCAGAATATACACAATAAACGAAGATCCTATGAGAGGCATAGCCGACGAAATCTTGCCTCATCTCCCGCTATGGCTCAATGACCTTTCATCAACTATCAACAATGTTGGCATCGATCCTCCGGTATCTATTATTTCACCACTTGGATGTGCACAGTTCATGGTACATAACGGGCTTAACCAAAAGATGGACTTGCCGTGTGATAAACTTGGTAGAACACGCTCCTTCAGACTTGCCTTGTTCATCAGCGGTTTCCGTATGGAGAGACCGGACTTCTTTGCCTTCTTTTCAAATGAGGAAAAGCTGGCAATTCTCGGCCTACTAGCTATTTCTGCAGAGCTAGCCTCGGATCAAGCAGCGATGAATGAAGATGACCACCTAATGCTAGATGCCCACATAAAGCTTGCATCCTTCTACAGCGAGGTAGGGGAAAGCTTAAAGTCTTTCTTGGAACTTTTGACTCCCGAGCTCGTCATGACATTTGTTTCTGTTTTGATTGATTCAATCAACCAAACTCCAATGGGCTACTATTATGCCCGTGCTGCCAGCGCCTGTCTTCAACTTGCCAACCCCCGCTTTGACGATGAATCAGTTGCTACTCTCTTGGAAACACACGAGGCATTAAAGCCCAAGCTACACAACCCTCTAGTCACGGTTGCTTTACTAGCGGGCACTAAAAGCCGTCTTGCCAATTTTGATAAAGTGACCCGTTTCTGCAACCAGCTAGTTAGTGAGGTCCAAGGCATGAAGCACGACTCCGAAAGTCTGCCTGCTTTCCTTTCTACACTGGCAATAACTCTGAGTATCTTTCCGGAAAATGAAGTTCCGGTACCTCCTAACAGAGTCGTATTTGCTATTCGCAATCTTGTTTCGTGGATAGAGCCATCCCTCTCTAAACCAGGCCAGCTAGCCGACATCTTTCACGTGCTGTCGAAGCTTTTACCCGTGATTTCCCTTGTATATGGTTCTCACTGGGAAGACACTATTACTTCTCTTGTTTCATTCTGGATATCCTCCCCCTCACGCGACATATTAGACTACCTAGCACCGATATATTGGTCATTAGGGCTTTTCAGAGTCCTCGAAACGATACCGGACCCCAATGAGGATTTGGCTTTGGCTTTAGAAGCGAACAAGCAGAGGGCCTATAACGGCATTTTGGCTCTCGTGCAAACAGACCGCGTGGTTCCCTCCCGCCCGTTAACGATTGTGGACAATGCTATTCTTGAGCATGCAATGCGAATTCCCGTCAAATCGCTTAGCAATGTCTTTGATTTGCTTCCGCTTATTTCATCTCAAATCCCAACCATTCAACGTACCGCTGTTATGCTTGTGCGCAGGGGACTTCCTCCTATACAGGAAGAGTACGTGGCTGACGTTATTCTTGAAAAAAAAAGTAAGTCCCATAGGTGCTTTTTTAACGTCCCAAGTAAGATACTAACCAGCCCTTTATAGCGGCCGAACTCCCAGCGCCACTTTTGGAGCTTCTAGATGATCCTCCTGTTCCTGAAACCTGCCCGACGCTGTATTGCGATAGCTCTATCCTAAAGTCCGTTGGGATTGACAGTGATGATGGCGATTTCCCTCCGATAGCCCGTTCTTACCTTTATAGCTGGCTTGCTGTCTTTGATATCTACTCTCTATCTCCAGTTGCGATAAGATCAGATTACACCAGCCAGCTTAAGCAGCATGCCTATTTTAGCCAGCTATTTGAGCTTCTTGTTGACATTTTGGAACATGCACGTGGACATTACTTAATGCTAGATAAAATGGCGATTACTCCCGATTTAATCACCAAATACGATATCGATATCAAGAACAGAGAAGGTAGGTGGGACATGAACCGGCTCCTGACCCATCTCTGTTTCATGTCTCTCAAGTTTGCACCAGACGTATTCCGTCGGTGGTATCTCGAGCTCACTTCGAAACAGACCAGAGTTTCCCTGGAAAGCTGGACAAGCAAGTATATATCGCCCTTGCTTGTGGATAGCATTTTGGATGATGTGAGCGCTTGGGCGGAAAATCAGGAATCTATTGATGATGACGAGAAAAGCCTCAACGTCAAGGTCAGCCGCAGTACCAAAGAGATTTCTGCTGGCTATGAGATAGATGAGGTTGAAGCAACTATCTCGATCAAGATTCCCCGCAATTTTCCGCTAGGCAACGTTGAGGTTATTGGTACAAACCGGGTGGGCGTTAACGACAAAAAGTGGCAAAGCTGGGTGCGCTCAACCCAGGGTGTGATTATGTTCTCGGTAGGTCAATTACCCTATTCTATCTGATCTATGTATGCTTCAGCGCGCAAGCAAGAGAGCAAATACTGACTTTCTATTACTACAGAATGGGAGCATCATTGATGGACTCGTCGCCTTTAAGCGCAATATGGTGGGTGCCATGAAGGGGCAGTCTGAGTGTGCCATCTGCTACGCTATCATCTCAGCAGACAAGCGCATGCCCGACAAACGCTGTGGTACTTGTGCCAACTTCTTCCACAAGACATGCCTATACAAGTGGTTCCAGACAAGTAGTCAAAACTCATGCCCGCTGTGCAGAAACCCCATTGACTATTTAGGCGCTGATACGCAGACACGCAGGGGCGGCCGGGAGGAGTAAAGAGTCGGATATCAAGTCGGCAATCATGATTCATTATACAGCGAAGGTAGCTTGGTGTTCTGGGTGGCATCAAAAATTACTTGGGAGGCGTGTTGAATTTTGGGTTGTTTATTTGTTAGTTTTTTTGTGCTAATACATAAAAAGTTGTGTGATACTTGCGTCCTTGTTCAGGTTGTTTAGCCCCCTCAATATTTATTGCTTAATAAAAGCACGATGTTGAAGAGTCTAACGTAGTGTATATTAGCAAGCTGGCACTGGAGTTGGCAATTTTGTTCCCCGTACCTTTTGGGCCGTCCAGCGGCGGGAGCTTTCGTAGACCATGAGATTCTCGACAACCTCACGTAGATCGCCTTCAATGCCACCAAATATCTCGTCGCGCGGCTCGCCTTCAAAGACAGCATAGATTTCGAAAGGCGGGGTTTTAAAAGATACAGCCTCAGGCCACATCTCACGGGTTGGCGTACCGAGGGTCTTGAAAATGCTGAGGATAAGACCGAGCTGATTTCCATCTTCGTTGGCTGCAGGCGATGTGAATAGCGTCGACGGTGGATTACGAGCAGACTCTACAACAATGGTGCCAAAGGCCCACATGTCTAGTGAAGTGCTGTACTGCTTGTTTCCAAAGAGCGCCTCAGGTGCACGCCAAGGCCCGGTGCCAATATCCAGGATTTTGCCATCCGGCGGCTCGTCCATGTTTACGCCATCTTGCCATGAAGAGCTGAAGTCTGCCAGCACTGCAGGTCCTGTAGGTGACGCGAGCAGGATTGATGACGGCTTTATATCGCGGTGGATAATTCCTTGCGCATGTACAGCAGCCAGAGCGGTGAGGACATCCCGCAGGATTGCTCGCAGGATGGGCTGCGAAACCGGCATGTTGCGCTGAGTATGGCTAGAGAGGACAGATGCGAGCGTATAGGGCATAAAGGGGAACTCGAGCACAAGCTGTTGCGAAACGTCGTAGAACACAGAAAGCAGCGGGATGCAGGGCGGGGAAAGAGCACGCAGGAATTTTATCTCACGCTGAGCATTGTGCGGTGGAAGACTGGGCGATTCAATGACCTTTAAGGCGGAGGTACCGCTACGGTAGACCGTAGAAGTTATTCCAGTGCCAATGGGAATGCAATCCGGCATGGACCCAATCTGAACGCCGGTTCTGAGGGTGTCTGATTCGTCTTCATGGTAAGAATGCGCAGCCGTACTAGGACTGGATAGCTCAGCCTGACACTCCGCTTCGTACGCTTCCTAAGAGACAGGTTAGAATAGTTTTCGGCCATAGATTCTAGATCAAAGCAACCTTGGATTCGCTGTTTTCAAATGCAGCAGTCTCCAGCTTGAAAGCTTCGTGCTGATCTACGGACCGCAACTCTGACCTGATCACATGTCAGATATCAAAACTCGACATCACAGCGGGGTTTCAGCCGCGGGTCCTACATTTTCTGGACATTTCTGAAGCGGTCTAAGGCGCCTAGTTCGTCTCGCCAACTAGCATAAGTCATAATGCGGATAGAAGACCGGAATTTGTTAGTTCTAGTTGTAGTTGAAAAATAGTTTGGCCGTGCTTTGATGAAGTCTTGCCAGAGAGGCATGGCATTAGTGAGACAGATGTGGTTTGAGTTCATGTTAGGGTTATAGCGAGCCAGGGTTACATCGAAGCTAGAAAACGACTGTAAGTCAACGAAGCTAGCTACTAGGAGTCAGAAACCAGTAGAGCAGTTGCTAGTGGAATACAGGGAAATGCGCGGGGCAGAAGAGGAGGGATTGAAAATTTGATTATCTGCCCGAAATAGGGGAATGACGTGTATGTCATTGTATGAGGAGTAATACATGTTTGTATATGCAGCAGGTGCTATAGAATTACAAGTAGACATGTACCAGAGAAAATGCTCTTTGAAGCACATGTCGCAATGACCGTCTCTTCCAAAACTGCCAAGTGCTAAGCTAATATTTAGTGTTCGATGGGGGTTGTTACCACTAGACGCAAACAGCGGCTTTGCAGTTCATTGGTCAGAAGGCTGCAGTCTAGACAATGGTATTCCGGTCCAAGTACATCTACCAATCTGAAGAACAAAGAGACGAGGTTAGACAGAGTGAGCGCTCATGAGAAAACTAGGCGTAAACAAGCTTCCAGCAAGCCATTAAAAGTTGCGTGAATTTGTCTAGAGACATTTTACCCAGAAAGGGAAGGCCCGTTCGTTTTTTATATGGACGCCGCCCTGGAAAAAATTAAGCTAAGTAAAACAAGACCCCCCCCCCCCCCAAAAAAAAAAAAAAAACATCGTGACAGGTTAGGCCAAACAAAAGCGGCTGTCACCTAGGAAAAAGCTGGGGAAAGAGTGGTAGGCACTTGGACATATGTTTATGCGCTAAGATGCATGTACATATACATGCAAACATGGAATTGCAGTTGCAGTGGTGAGTCAAAATAGGTGGCGAGCGGAAGCTGCTCGTTTCGTCTTTTTCATTTTGCACATATGGGAAAGAAGAAGCCGGGAAGGACGGCAGTTGTCTACAGTCTTCGACTTCCTTCTATTTCTGGTCGTTCGAATGGGGAAGCGACTTTTTTCCCCTTCCGTTTGTGGTTTCCGATCCCTTTTCCTGCTAGCGCCCAGCCGCGCAGAGAACCCCATTCCTTTTTTATTTCTCAGGTGTCTTTACAAAAACCGACTTAATTCTTTTTTTATTCATCCCCATACAGCCTTACTCATTTCCTGTGCACTGCGGTCTTTCTTTTTTGTGTTTTCCTCCCTCAAGGCCGTCGTTCTTCTTTCTTCCCTCGTCTGTCGAAGGGACTTTGAGTCGCACGTAATTAAGACTTGGCTAGGATTGATTTGTTGCCACGGCTTCGCTCATACCATCAACATCAATAGCGAGTGGCCCGTGATATTGCCTCTGTCTCGCTTTTATTGTTTATTTATTCGTCTTGCTGTTGCTTTGCCGTCAAGATATCAACCCTCGTCGCTATTCTTTCGAGTCTCTCCTTCTCGTGGCCAGTCAGTCAGCGGCTGCCATAGCCTCCCGTCTCGATATGCCATTTGCCTCAATTTGAGCTTCAATATTGCTCCCTTTTAGCCAGCATCTATCCAACACCAACATCGCAACCTCATTACCAACCTATTATATTCATCCCAATATTAGCTGGCATTGGCCTTGGCCCCGGAATCGCAACCATGGACTCTCTCTCTAAATCCGAGTATGCCGCTATGCTGGTAAGCTCCGCTAACTACTGTTGTTTTCTGTCCTCATCGCCAATGCGACTAGCCAGTGACACGTTCGCCTGTCGCGAAAATTGACTCGTTTTTTATCCAATATCGCTAATACTAGCCTCGATACGCAGCCTTTCCTCCAACCGACCCAGGCCGTTTCTGTCTACAACGATCGTCTCAAACGCGTGCTCAAGTTCAATCATGAGGTCACCGACTGGCTTCAGGTACGAATCACAATCTCACGATACACACCCCCAAAATATACCATCTCATGCGCACTATCAAAGTCCACACGCGTATCAATAAGCGTGTCGTCATCCACACCGGCTCGTATTCCTGACTAGTAACTCAATAGGAACGCCGAAAAGTCGAAGAGCAATATGTCTCCGGCCTCCGGAAACTCAGTGCTTATAGAGTACCCAATCCTCAATCTGAACTAGGGTATGCCGTCGCACGCAATCAAAACTCGTTGTCTTTCTACCCCCCTCTGCTAACAGTATCCGCAGTGTATTTCGAGAAGCCTGGGACAAGATCGTCGAGTCGGTTGAGCAGACAGCTGCGGCGCATCACCAGCTTGCTGCCAGCATTGACATGGAGATTGAAACCCCATTACGATCTTTTTCAAGCCGAGACGATGTGCGCAACTTGAATACCATTCACGCCAACCTAGTTTCCATGGCGCGCGAGCTTGACGATGCCCAAGAAAAGACGGAAAAGCTTAGCAAAAAAGGCGCAAAAACCCAGGCCAAGATGGAGCAGGCATCTGCACGGCTGGAGGCTGCCATTTCTCAATGGGAATCACAAGCTCCCTTTGTGTTTGAGTCTCTCCAAGTTGCCGACGAAGCACGTGTCAACCAAATGCGCAATCTTTTGACTCAGTATGAAACCATGGATCTAGACTGTTCTCAGCGCAGTGCAGCTTCTTCCACCAACGCCCTGAATCTTCTTCTCGAGGTCTCCACCCAACGTGAGATTGATCAGTTTGTTCACCGTATGACATCGGGCCGAGTGAAGCCAGCCCGCTCCGAGCCGCAATCCACCAATGGCCCCAACACCCCTAGTGAAGGTGCTGCTCCTTCTGTGGCTACTGAGACCCGTACTGAGCGGAACACACAGAGCCAAAACTCAGCAAATGACCGTCCTCCTCAGACCCCTATCTCTGTCGTAACATCCGCCCAAACTGCCGCTTCCACCCCAGCACAGGTTTCAACTCCTGCCTCTCGTGCAGCACCATCCATTGCTCCTACCACGTCCCATGGCCAAGCGCCCCCCACTTCGTCATCTACCAACGCATCGTTCCACATCCCAGCAGCTTTTGCAGCTCCCCCTATGCCTCCAATCCCGTCTAATGAGGCCAGTCACGAAAACTATGCAGCACACGATGCAAAACCAGGTATGAACCCATAAACAGCCATGTAACTAGCCCATCAAATGCGCCTTGCGCACAACTAACACCACTTCTCTTTTCAGACCTGAGTCTGCGCAGTCGTCTCGGCAACATGCTCGGCCGGCGTCGTCAGAGCATTCAAGGTGGATTTGCCGGCTTCAGTCCCATCGCTACGCAGAAACATGGTCGTGGAATGACTGGCAACCAGAGCTCCAGCAACATTTCTCCCCGTCCTTCCTTGCACGACATCTCCAGTGGCCATGCCAAGCTCTCCTCGCTCTCTGAAGATGCTCCTGCTCACGTTCAATCTTTACAGACTGAGGCAAGCACCACAAATGGCAATGGCTATTCCAAGGAGCACTCATATTCACCTATGTCTCAAAGCAACGGTTTCGAAGGCTCAAATACAGGCACACCTTCAAGCCCTCATGCCCCTCCCCATGAAAACACAAACAAAGCGTCATCCCCTACTGTAGACTCCGAGGGCTACACCATCAGACCGAATGCTATTGACCCTATAACCCTTGCCCAACAAGAAGCTGCCAACGCTGAAGGTCATGATAACGAACAGCTATTCAAGCTCAACATCCAGAACAAGCCAATTAGTGAAGAAGACCCTGAGGAGCAAAAGGCAGCTATTACAAACGTTGCTAGTGCGCTCTCCATGCAGATGCCGGCTAAGCGGGCCCCCACTGTACGTGGAAGAAGAGAAGTGCGTAACACAATCTACATGCCTTCGCCTGTCCAACAGCATGACAGCGTGGGGGAGGCCCTTGGCCTGCCTGCTATCCCTCCATCGCCTTCGCTTCCCGAAAAGTTTCAGCAGCAGCAGACGCAATTCCAGAAGCCACCATCTCTAGCCGCTCTAAGCAGTGACTCAAAGGCTCCAACGGGAGGCTCTGATACCCTTTCAGTCCGCTCTGGCACCAGCCTGTCTGGTGCCCGTCAATTTCGCCATCCTGAACTGACCAGCGAGGGTCTCTCTGCATCTATCATTGAGATGGTGGCTGCCACCTTTACTCCCTCGGGTCTAAAGTCAATCAAAATGAGCGGTGAAATTGCATTTGGTTACAAACCAACGGAACAAGTTAACCGTGACAAGAGTGAGTATTTGCTTGTTATTGGCCATATATATAAAATATATCAATACTAACTGGCTTGTATAGAAGAAACTGTTCTTATCAACAACTTCCCCAATCTAGAAGCCATTGGCCCCAACCGAATCTTTGTTCACCCGTCAATGCAGGGCCACAATGACCAGTACAGCCTCGATGTGTCGTATCTGAACCGCACTACTACTGCATTCACATACCGTGTCCATTCCGAAATCCAAAATGGACTTTCACTTGCACACAACCTCCCGCTTTCCATCGAGCCCAACTGGACAACTCGAGGCGATACGCTCAATTTGCGCATTATGCTTAATATCTATCCAGACAGCAAGTTTGAAGAGCTATCTCTCAAGAATGTAGCCATTTCTGTCAACTACAAGGGACTTGCTAGCGGTGTCAAGTCGAAGCCGACCGGAACTCACCTCAAGGAACGGCATATTGTGTATTGGCGCATGGCTGAGCTACACCTTCAAAAGGGCGTTCCCCACAAGGTTATCTGCCAAATTGCCGGTGCTAACTCTGCGCCTACCCCGGGACATATCGATGCTAACTGGGAGTACACGCCACAAAATGCGACCGAGTCTCTGGCTGGTATTTCTATCTCGCGTCTTGAGGAAACGAAGGGCAAAGGCATCGAGGTTGAGGACGACCCGTTTGCTGACGAGGCAACCTCAGAGTCGTCCGGACTTCCCGCTGACATGAAGTGGTCGCCTATTCCTCTTGCCATTAAGATCGTAAGTGGCAAGTACGAGGCAGTTTATGACGAAGAACCATCATCGGCCCTCCAAAGTACCACTGCTATCCCTTCATCTCCATGAACCATCTGCATTTGCTATTCTTTGATGCACGCCGCTTCTCCATCTTCCACCGACCTTTTCAGGCAGGTGTATTTTCCCTATGCTATTCAATGTCTTTTGTTGCTGTTGCGTTACACGGACACCAGCAAGACTTGCCACTCCTTTGTTCATGTGCTTGCTTGTTTCCAAGACTTGTTGCCCACCATATATATTTGGTTGTTGTTTTTTGCTTCTTCCATAGCTTCTTAGTCTCGCCTGTATCCCCTTTGTTTTTGATTATCCTCTCTCTATCGTCATTCTTTATCGGTCTTGTACCTCAACTGCTGCTTTTTGCTTTGTTTATTATAGTACATCTTATCCCCTGTGTGTACTCGCTTTGTCCGCGGCATATGCCGTATCTTTTCTACCGCTATTCTTTGCATTGTTTTTTCTCTGATTCCCCCCTCTTTCACTCGCAAAATGGGCGGCTGACCATGCATGAACCGGAGTAGTCTTGCTCGCTCAACTGAACAAAATCAATCTTAATCTTAATATTGTTTTCTCTACTCTGCTATCTAAAATGTAGCGACATATATATTGTGCTATAAGGGTCAAAAGTAAATAGCGACAAGGGTTAATTGAGGTCTGAGCATTCTAAATCACGTGATATCGAGCTTCATCGTCGGCCAGCAGAATCCCTGTTATTCATAAATAAACAAATGTAAGGCTTCAAATGTTGAGCTTGACTTTGGATTTAGTACATAATCCCACACTTTAGCTAAGCAACGCAAGTGACGGCCTTGCTGCAAGCACAAATTGTAGAAGTGGCAATTAGTTTGGTTGACTTTCCTTTTTTGTTCGCTACGGAAAACTCATTGGCAGCACTGCGCCGATTCAATAATGAGAAAACACACGCTCAAAGAGCCGGGCTCTGCGCGCCCGGCATCGCGTGTTGCTGCGCCGACGGCATCAAGCCGATTTAGATCGACTATCGGACCCGGATCCATTCCACGGCCTCGGAGTAATTCAATATCCCGGGTGAGTCGAGACGACTAAGATGCAGCGAAAAAGGCGAAAGAACTACGACTTTGGCTAACATCAATACGGCACTTCTGTAGACAACAAACTTCCACTCGACAGTGACACCAAGCTACAATCTCCTCACCGGCGAATCCTTGCCCCCGCGGCCAGGCTCGCGTGCAGAATCTATTCACAGCATTGCATGCGATAGCAGCAAGGAAAACATCGCCCCAGCCGATGCCGAGGGCAATGACCAGCAACGACGACAAATCGAACAGCTCAAAGCCGAGCTCGCAACGATGCGCCATCGAATAAGTGTCATGGAGGATGACCATGCACGCGACAGTCTGCGCCACACGACCGAACTCGAGGACCAGAAACGCCGTGCCCAGGAAGACTTCGAGAAGAAGCAAGCAGCCGAGAGCGAGTCTGTTCTAGCAACGCGACAGACAAGTCGTCTACAAAACGAGATTCAAGAACTACGCGATGCGGCTGCACTCGAAAAATCGGCCTTTGAGAAGCGTCTACGGTCGGTAGAGGATCGCAATCGAGAGCTCGAGGAATCCATGGAAGAACTCAGTAGCGCCAAGGACGATGCGCAACGCCGCCACGACAAAACAGTCTCAGATTTGCAGATGCAGCTAGCATCAAATACGCGCATTGTCCAAGAATTAGAGCAAGAGACGCAAGCACGCGAAGAGGTGCTCCAAAAGACACAAGCACTAGTGACAGAGAAGGATGAGCAGATTGGGAGGCTCGAGGCCGATGTTCTGCGACTCAAGGCGCAAACTGGCGATGTCGAGACCATGGCCATCATCAAGCGCGAGCTATCCGATCAGGTCTCTCATATCCGCTCACTAGAGGCTAGCAACCGCGATTACATCACCGAACTGAAGCATTTACGCCAGGTACACAAGGCCGTCGAGATTGTCGAGGAAGAAAAGCGCACATTGCAGCGTCGCTTAGAGACCGCCGAAGGTGTGGAGAGGCAGCTTGGCGAAGCGCAGATACAAATACAGCGCCTTGAGGAGGAGCAGTCATCGTGGACATCTTATCTACGTGATGCAGCCGAGGACCCTGATGCTGGTGCTGAGTTTTCGTCCCCTGAAGAGGTTGCTCGCGCTCTAGTGCAAGAGAGACTAAATGCGGCATCAATGGTGGAGAAAATTGGAGGCATGCAGGCTGAAATGGGGGTCCAGGACTCAACAATCAAGGTGCTACAGGAGGAAAAGATAGCCCTCAAGACAGAACTAGAAAACGCCAAGAGCGCCACTACAATCGCCGGCGATAACAAGGCCGTTATACGTCTAGACAGACAGCGTGCTCTAGCGGTCAAAGAGGTTGAGTACCTTCGCGCTCAGCTCAAGTCCTACGATGTCGAGGATGTTACTTTCAATGCCGAGAATCACAGCGATGTACATGCTGAGCGCATTCAGGGCCTTGAAAAACGCATTCAAGCTTCCGAGCAGCTAGTTGACCAGTACAAGGCTGAGGTACAAACTTTACATGCCGACATGTCTGAACTTGAGGTAGCCCTTAAAAGCGGCGGTATTTGTAATGATAAAAAAGCTCCCGGTAGCCTTAAGCGCTCACATACTGACGTGGCTGAGAGCGAGGAGGCAGCACAGGAAAAGATGGGCGAAATGACACGCAAGCTGCGATCATCGCAGGACGAGCTGGCTGCAGTGCAAACGAAGCTAGCAGTGCGCGAGAAGGACGTCATTGCCCTAATGAAGCAGCTAGAATCGGCCAAGAAGACTAGTAAAGTGCGCATTCTTGCATTGCGTAACAACCCCACGGCTGAAGTTGAGAAGGTCAAGATGGAAACGCTGCATGCACTGCAAAAGGAAAACACTGAGCTCCTGGCTGTGGTGCAAGGAAAGGCGAGCGACTTCGAGATGATGCCTGTGTCGCAGCTAGCTGCCGTGCAGCGGGATGTGGCAGCAGCCAAGAGCGAGACGGCCTCAGCGCACAAGTCGATCAAGCGACTTAAGGAAGTCTGGGCAGCTAAGTCATTGGAGTTCAAGGAGGCAATCTTCAGTACCTTGGGCTGGACCGTGGTATTTATGCCTAATGGCAAGATGCGAGTCGAGAGCACCTTCTACCCGAGTGTCACGGATGAGCACGAAAATTCCATCGTCTTTGATGGCGAGCGCGGGACAATGAAGGTCGGCGGCGGTCCGAAGAGCGAGTTTGCCCAACGCATCAGCAGCCTAATCCAGTTCTGGGTGCGTGACAAGGGATGCATCCCGGGATTCTTAGCAGCGCTCACGTTGGAGTTCTATGAGGAGAGAGCGGTAGCGGAGAGCTGAAGAGGGACAAGCGAAGAACATGAAGCGGATAAATGAAGTCTAAAGAAATATAGGAAAGGGAGGCAAGTATCTGTGCAAGAGAACATATCATCTCTGTTTTCTTTTTTTTGTTTTTGCTACAAACTCCAGCATTAGATTGATGACTTTCCATAATGTCAAACAAGATACCAACAAACCACTTTAAAACATGATACCTCGCCCTCCAAAGAATGACGTCATGATGCTGGCAGTGTATGCACTGCTACATGAAAGCTATGTGAAATACAAAAAGAACATGACAGGCATAGGAGAATGCGACGATAGAGTATAAAAAAACTATAGGTCATCTAGTCTAATGCACATACGGCATGGCGTGGGATTATCTTTCTCTTCTAGTAAATCATTCATCAATATGCACAGGGAAAAAAAAAAAAAAAAGATGAACAAGAACCGCTATCTAGCTTCGCTCCTCACCACTCTGCTGGTCCAAATCGGCCGTCTTCTGGAAGTCCCTTGTATGGGCAGGCATTCCAGTCACAGCCTTGCTTGTGCACCTCTGTGCCCCACCACGAAAACGCGCCCATGACGTTGGGATAGATGATAGCGAAAAAGACAACGACAATGCCAAATGCCAGGCCCGAGTCGAGTGCCGCACTTAGTGTCATAGTGTATTTAGCCCACCAGGCGCCTGCACGACGGCGGATGTGGTAATTGAATACATAGCAGACAACAGCCCATACAGAAAAGTTAAGCCCGGTGGCCGGCGGGATCCAGCTCATGGTGCCAAAAATGACGGGGAAGTTGATATGGCGAGCAATGCTATTTTTACGGTTGCGTGCGTACAACCACACGGGGATCGGCAAGATACCACCTACAAGAAAACACCATATTAGTGGGCGGTACATTGCGCCCTGTCCAAAGAACTCGCCAGGCCCGACAACTCCCCAAAGGATAGAGCCGTTGAAGTGCACGCGGGCAAATGGGCACGTAAAGCCATTGACGGCTTCCGGCGTGCATATCCCCCGTACGTTACGGAACATCCAGTTGAGCACGCCAATCTGGGTGCATGATGATACTATTGTGGCTGCTATCTGGACTTGGAAAAGCAGCCGGGGAGGAATCTTCATGTAGTGGCCAAGCTTCAAGTCGGCAGCAAACTTGATGCCCTGGGCTGACGAAATGTATCCATATGTCACGAAGACCATATTGGCGACGGGTCTACCAGGGAATACTATGCCGCAAATAAGCTGGCAGATCAAATAAATGCTGCTGTGCTGATTGGTGACGGCCATAACAATTCCATTGGGGATGAAGAAAATGGCACATGTTCCAAGAGCCATAAGAAGACCATACCAAGGGAGATGAACAGGGTAGCTAAAGGAAGAGAGCCGCGCAAGTTAGAAATTAGTGTGTCAAGGTAATATAAGGCACCATAGGCTAGGCAGAGCAGCACTTACTATTCGACAACAAACATTCCCACAGCTGTCATGCTAGCAAAAGTTATCAAGTACCACGACATGGGAGCATCTTCGTAACGACGCATCAAACGAGTATGAACATCTTCGCGGACGAAGCTGGTAGCATTGGTTGACCGAATCGAAGTACCAGATGACGTCCCAGGCCGAGAGGATGCTAGAATGCCAACAGAGCTGTCGTCGACACGCTGATACAACGTAGTCCCAGACACTTCCGCAGTGACCTCTTGCAACGACTTTTTCCATGTCCGCCAGATATCCGGTCCATACCAGCAAGCAGTGTGAGTCAACAGCGCAGCCAGCCCAGCAAACTGCACGCCATAGCTGAGGACATATGTTATGGGAAGAAAGACTCGACTGTAACTGCGATAGGCCTCACGGTCGAAGACAAAGTCTTTGGTTAATACACGACCAACGTCGTACACTTGGCCAGTATTATCAAAAACAGAAGCCGACAGAATGGGCATGTACGATGAGTATAGCACATTGGCATAGTACATGATGGGCGCTAGAACCCACATAACAATAGCTACACCAGCCACCACATTCATGGCGGCCCAGAAGGGAACCAGCAGAGGGGACCCGATGTAGGTTATTTGCGCCCAGTCAAAGGTCATAGGAAACAGACCCAACCCGGAGACCACCCCAAATAGATTGGCAACAACGACATTCTTGGGCGCAAACCATGTCAGAACATTAAAATAGCTAAGGGCAGGGAACAGCAGCCCTGGGAGAAAGTAAAACGCACAGCTGCCTAGCCAAACAAAGCTAAAGAAGCGCCAGCGGCTGATGCGCCACCCATTGGCTGGTTTATTTTCTTCCTTGTGCAGCGTTGAAAACATAGCAGCAGACATTAGCGTGCCCGGCCAAATCATACTACTGGGTCGTACTAAGAAGCGCCGTGTCAGCCCAGCAAAGGCATATCCTAGTATTTGAGTCGAAAGCGTAAGGAGAAGCTGGTAGGGGATAGTGACATCTTGCTTGTAGAATTTACTCTGCTCGACGATGACGTCGGTCGCAAAGGCAAAACCAAAGGCGACATTGCTGCTAACATAGACGCAGGTATGTTCTTTTTCGTTCCACCACCCTTGGCCAAACCACAGCCGCCAGCGCTGCCAGAATGAAGCATAGCGTACTGATACGTTGGTCCGGCCTATCAGGACACCGGCTTCGAAGTGCTCGCGTGGGTCATCTGGCCGTTTGAGGACATAGTCCCACAGATGACCTAGTGGGTGGGCTAATAGTAGAGCAATTACCGGCGTTATGGCTACGCTGGGGTAACGCAGTGAAAAGAAGAGATTTGTAGAAGACCCTAGAATGCTAAAAAGCAGAGACAGTGCCCACATCCGGGGCGTATTAATGGAGAGCGTAATGTCATCTGTTGGCGGCACAGCAGCTCGAACAGACTCGTGGGGTGAGTTTTCGTGGGCGTCCTGGTGAGAATCAGAGTCGCCATCATCACTGCCACTGTTGTAGTGGTCGCTTCCGACGTCTATCGTAGTGTCATCCGAGCTGGATGCTGTTGCCCGAGACAATGGCTTCCTATGCAGTATTTTCTGCTCGCTTGGCGGGATAGTAAATGGCTTTTGCTGTGGTGGGGACTCGGGAGGAGAAACTGTTCCGTATGAAGCACCGTCATCGTCGGCTAGAAAGGGCGTGCTGGACTCCATAGCATAGGCACAGTTGAAGATTTAGCGTGGGCCTTGCGCAGACAGCGGAGCACGCGATCAGATTGACCCCGAGGCCTTAGAAAGGCTTCTCCTTTGTTTTAGAATTCGTCGGGGATAGGATGACAGAGAGCAAGGTACTAATACACAGCTGGGAAGAGACCAGAGCCGAGGGTATTGCAGAAGAAGAGAGGTACACAGGTAGCGATACAAAGATGGTCTCGTGGTCCCTCAAAGTTATAGGGAAAGCGTAGAGTAGAGTAGCATGAAGTGTAGTAGAGAGAGGCGCAGATGGAGATCGATACCCAAAGACAAGCAAACCTAGACAAGAAGGCTAAACAACACAAAGAAGAAAGGCAGAGAAAACCAGAATTTGAAGAACAAAATTACATAGGCGCAGAACAGGTATAAAACATGGCGGGTTGGGTGTGGGAGAGAGACATAAAGAGCGCCTGGGTGGATTTATACCAAGAAATAAGAGCAAGCAAGGTACTCTACAAGCATGGTAGCATATAGTTGCTGCAGGACAGGACAGGGCAATGCTTACCAACCAAAAACAAGCAGCCCGTCTAGGCGAGTTGGAAAAGCTTCAAACAGCGCGGCAGAGGGTAGAGAGTATTCAAGGAGCTAATAAGCCGGAAAAAAAAAAAAGGAAAAAAGCCCAGCCGTCAGTGTCGTAAAGGGACCTTTTCTTCTTCGCAGGCAGCAAGAGGGAGGCAAATAAGAGCGAAGAGAAGGAGGAGAAGGAGGGAGACGAGAGAAGTCCAGAGAGAAGTTCTAGGAAGGGGAGGGGTGAGCATAAGAAACAGTGAGACGAGCAGCCAAGCAAGGCAGAATTATCACCTCGCTAGAATCAGCGCTCAGGGGAGGGGTGGCATTAGAAAATATGCAGAACAGGCCTTGCACTGTGGCCATCGCCAAAATTTGTTCATCTCAGCTTCCTTTTCTGGGTCATCAGGAATCTCTGGTTGGCTAGGGGCTTGATTGGCGATGGCATGCTGTATTGCGATAGTCGAAGATCGAGAGTAAATGAGTTTTCAATGGCGGCTGGGCAGTCTTGTTGATGATGTTGATTTGAATACAAGGAAGAAAAGAGTTTGCAGCGGCAAGTTTCCTCCTTTCACGCAGTATACCACGCTAGCCCTAGGGTTATAGTACTTAAAGGCTCTAGGGTTCTGCCTTTAGGGGCCTCTTTTAGTACTTGCACTCTGAGAACGGGAGGATCATCATCATCCAAGTCGACAGACACAGTCCCCTAAACACCTGCAGGACACTGTATGGACCTTATGATTATGCCATAGAAACGCTCAAGCCTCACCGTGCTGGCACAGTGCGCATTTTGGCCATAAGATTGTTTGATCAATCAGATTAGATAAAACAGTGCGGCGGGTCCATCTCTATCCAAGAGGCGGTTCTTGGGCTGGTTATGCCAACCAAGACTCGCCAAAATTTCACGAGATGAAAACTTTTCAAAAACTGCATAGGGAAATTTGTAGATGGAGATTTTCTTTCCTGCTATACCGCCATTTTAGAGCTTCTGGGCGCATTGCACACCCCACTGCCCCTCAGTAGTTTATTGGGCACCAGCAAACCAAGCCCAAGACTGTTTTAAGTTATCTATGGGCTAAGATGACTACAACAACGACATTGTGCTTGCTGGCCGGGATGTTCCCTGAAGCTCTCCCATTAAACAACTTTTGTAATGAACAATGTCGTGGTCTAATCGCTCATTTCTCTCCGTGGCCGCCCCCATCATCTTGGTTACTACAGGCGTCCCGACCACCCTGCTTGTTGATGAGAGCTATTAACGCTAGTCAAAGCACTACAAAAGCTAGACAAAAGTGCACATACCAGCTAAGAAATACACCTCTTCCTGTCCATGAAGTGGGGGAGAGGGCGAGTCTGGTGGTCCCAGCTTAGCCTCGTCTCCCTTGTTTGGTGTCTTGGAAAGCCTCACATGGCGTTCCCCTCTCCCCTCGCTGTGATTATATATCTAACGCTTCCTATTTGCGGCTCAGTTTCAGTAGACCTAGGAAAAAAGTTCTAGCACGTAATGGTTGTCATACTTGCTTTGCTCGGTGTTGCATAGGTATGTGAGGGCTATATGCTGCTACCCTTATGATTCATGTGCATAAAGATAAAATACATATGTATGCACTAGTATTTTAATGAAGATAATTATCCTAGCTGAGGTGCTACTGCAGTGCGTTTGCCAAGAATGTCAACGTCAAGTCATCATGAGTCTTGCTATATCCTATTTACTTACAGAGCGTCCTACTAAGAAGATTAATATAACAGGACTTCCTCTCCAATCTTTGCACGTGTTTCCAAGGGACCTTTCAACTGAGATGTAGGAGACGCTACAAAGAACCCTTGTGAGACGGCTCTGTCTCGTGGATTTCCCGTGAGAACGTGTGAAAAAGGGAAAGGGAAAGACAGGTTCGTTCATCTATAAAGACCCTAAGAATGAGGGGCGCTAGAAATTGGGGTGCAGGGAGCGTTAGAGCTAGCAACGGCGCATTAAGTGCTATTACTAGTCAGCTAGTCAGGATCTTTTCTAGACCTTGTCTCTGCAAATAGACCTGATAAAGGCGGGGTAGTCGTGTTGCCCTTGGGTAGAAGCCTACTGCTAGCTGGTGATAGTGACCTGTTTTCGTCTCCTGCGACAAGCCGCGTGCCATAGCAAGGGAGGGCGTGTGGTAAAGGGAGCGTAAGAATAGGCATCATTCGTGTTGTACGTGCTTGTGATCATGCCTCTATCCATAATGATGACCTCATATTTCCGGGGTGATGCACAGCCGAATTTTTATTCTTTCCATGTCGTACACCAGTTACCGGGTACCGTAATGCTACCTGACTAATATAGCATCCATAGCCCAACATGGTAGTACCTCAGTGGTACCTTGGTACTTGAAAGTCATCTTGGCTACGGTACGGTGATGGTAGCACTGTAGCCGCACTGCCTAGCTGCTAGTATAAGCGGGGCTGAAATACCATCGTTGTCTCCTGAAAAAGGCCACTGTAGCGCGCGCCATTGAGGTCAAGACTATATCACCGGTCGACCATGTCATCCCCTACGCTTGTTCTCGCAAAGCAAAAACTTCGTGCCCTTGTACGGGAGTCTCTTCAGAAAATACCCCATGAGTCCGTCATCTCCCAAAGTAAGCTTCTCCCTGTTCCTTGCTGCCATATTTTCGGCTATTCTAACGTGTGACAGGCAATGCCATATTTGAGACTTTGCGCGGGCTTTCATCATACATCAATGCGACTAGTATAAGCATATTTCTTTCAATGCCAACCGGAGAGGTCCAAACACGCGAAATCGTTAAGGATGCTCTGCAGAGCGGAAAGGCTGTGTACATCCCATATTTACACAAAACGCCGCCACACCTAGAATGCACTCCTAAGCGTGTCATGGACATGGTACGCATCCGGGATCTTGAGGACTACGAATCTCTTCAACCAGACAAATGGGGTATCCCTAGTGTTGACCCTGTTTCCATCTCTACTCGCGACCGTATACTAGGCGAAACAACGGAGGAGATCAACCCAGTAACTCTCGATATGGTCCTAGTTCCAGGCTTAGCGTTTGATACTAACTCTGGCGGCGGCATTAAACGCATGGGACAAGGCCGTGGCTTCTATGATCTTTTCTTCGAGCGCTATGCCGCGAAGCTGTCTAAAACCCCCGTGACCTTATGTGGGCTAGGCCTAGAGGAACAGTTCCTCCCCAACATGTTACAAGCATCGGAGCTGCCAGTAGGGCCGCAGGACAAGCTCCTCAATATGCTAATACTCGGGGATGGATCTATTACACAATAAGAAAATATCATTCATTTTTGGGGTTGGGATTGACAAATGGTAGCAGTGGCATTGTTAAATGTGACGCCTCTGACACTTGTAGCCCAAAAGAAACAGTGAGAGTAACGAACAACATTAAATAACAAAAGATGGAAACAAGAGGCTGTAAAAGAACACACAAACTCCTAAAAATAAATCACAAGTGAGCTCTAGGCCATAATCCACTGCCTGCCACTTGGTATGAACGAAACAAAACACGTAGATAGTCAGACAACAGGCGAGAGAATGGCAACGGCATATCTACCCCCCTCATCTCAAAGTCGGGAGATGGGCACTCTTGTGGCAGCAGCATGTGAAAATCCATGCGACCTTGAGAACAAAGTGATGCTCCCTTTCCTGCCTTCTCTAGTCTCGCTCTTGTGACTGCCCAACTTCCGACCCTATTCAGTTTTGATGCTTGATTGTAACCATTCAGTCACAGAAAAGCTCTTGCAGATTTGTTGTCTGGCCGTCTGGGTATATGTAATAAGTTTAAACCGATTGTATCAGCGAGACATTGTCGCCCTTGAGGAGGATTTGACCTGTTGGGAAGAGCTGGGTGTCAATAGCACATTTTCGAGGCAGCCAAAATGGCCATAATTGATTCATAAACATCAGCGTACCTAGCGGTCTCCGGGTTTCCTCCGAGTTGGTCTTGGAAACAATCTTGACTTCCACAGCGTCATCTAGCACTAGGTTCATGAATTCGTCAAAGCCCTAAGTCGATCTTGTTAGCCGCCACTCATATGAGCATTGTTGTCGCGCAAGCTTCATGGCCGTGCATACTCTGATTTTGCCCTCAATGCGAATTCCAAGCTGTTCATATAGCCACACCTGCACCGTAGTGTGCGACTGCAGTAACTTGAAGATGAAGTTGATGGGGGGGAGTAGTACCCGCCGACCACCGCCGCCACCACGACCAGTCATGTTGAATTATTGGGGAAAAAGAGAGAAGTAAAATGGCCAAGTGGCTGCTGCTCAGCTTATGGATGGTCGCAAGGGGGCGATGTAGTTGGGTTTGACAGAAACTGAAAGGAATCGACGTCGTGGGTTTTGGGTAAAAGGCGGTGGAGCAGGCAAGGCTGGAAGATCACGGCGGTTTTTTCTCCTCTGAAGCTTAAATTTGGTAGCCTTGCGCCTCATGTAAATAGGTAGCTCGGCCTCTTTTCTGGGCCATATATAACTATACATGCACAAGTACGTTATCGATCCTACCTTTGCTCTACACCAGGAGAAGCTCCCATGCTGCCAGTGCGGGGCATATCGTGGCGTCGAGGGGCTCTGGTGTGGCGCTAACCAGGCTTGAATCAGCTTAGCTTCAGCTTTTTTTCTTCAATAACATATGGAACATCAAGGAAGGTTGGCGCTTTGTTGCTCACCTCATATCCAACGCTTGGGACCTCCCGTTTGTTTAGTTTGGATACCTTTTGGAACAACTTAAGCCTCTTGTTGCGCTTTGCCCATTTAGTTGTTACTTCTTTGTCTTTCTTCCCTTTTTTTGCATATCTTCAGGTCCCAATTAGCTTGGTTATACTTGCTCATTGATCGCTTCCCCTCCTTCCCCCCTTCTCAGCCCAACACACTAATCAGAGTTGTTCTGGTTGTCCTACTCTGCTGATTCTTGTTGTCTTGACTCAGCGTACTTCTGCTCCGTCCTTTGCAACACCCTTTTCGCCTGGTTTCTCTTCGTTTTGCTTTTCTTAACTTGTGGGCTTTCAACGCTTAATACCCCCGACATTGGCGCCGCAAACTTCCACGTTTCTTCCAATCAGCAGCACCCTAGGTTCCCCAAGGACGCCTTGAGTGGCTGCTCTCACAGGAATTCAAACGAAAGCCGGTGACCTCTTTCCACAGGCCTATCTGTGAAATTATCCAGAGCTTGCCCCCCCCCATCCTCTCCCCAAAGTTATTATCGCTAGCCGTCATTAAGCACGCATACGCGTACTCACATACGATCACTCCCCCTTTATAATCTAGAAACCATGGCTTCCGTTCCATCTACCGAAGTCTTTCGGGCCGAAGATGTCCTTGCCGCTGTTGTCACAATGCGAGGCGGGGATGTTGAGGCCAAAAAGAAAGCCCAAGAATTCCTGCAAAACTTCCAGAAATCAGTACGCTATTCTCGCTACAACCGTCACCTCCTCTCTCTCCCCCTTTCTTCTTCCTCGCCTACGTACGCTTGACTAACATGATATCCTACTCCAGAACGGCTCCTGGGCCACTATTATCAGTATCCTTCAGTCTTCTGCTGATGATGAAGCCAAGCTGTTCGCTGTCATCACCCTTCGTGGAAAGGTTTGTATATTGTATTTGCAGATTGTCTTGTTTGAGCCTGATGACGTACGGTGTTTCTTACTTCTGATGTCATAGATTACATACGACCTCTCAACCCAAATCCCCCAAGACCAGGTAGCTGGTCTCCGTGATCAACTTCTACTATTTCTCGCTCACTTCGCCTCTGGCCCCAAGGCTATCCGTGTCCAACTTTGCGTTTCTCTCGCGGTCCTTGCCATCCAGATGACAGGATGGAAAGATGTTCTCCCTACTGTGGTCAACGCCCTCAACTCCAGTCATGCCGCTATTCTCGATTTCCTTCGCGTTCTCCCCGAAGAAGTTACGGACGGCCGCAAAATCACCCTTACTGTATGTGACTACCAACCTCAATCTCTCGATCCCAGTCGCCCAACAATATTCAGCTCAGAGATCAATACCAGATCTTGTGGCATACCAATTTTACCTTTGCGATCATTCTCTCCCCTACCCTCCACGAAAGCTCTTCTCGCGACATGATTCCACCTACCACTATCCCGTATTAATCGATCGAGTCGAGTCGAGTCGAACCCGGCCCAGTGGTTTTTTTCAACTCGACATCAACCAGCTGCGATCAAAATCTAATAAATCTACGTCACATAGGAAGAAGAACTGAGCCTGCGGACCACAGAGCTTCTTAGCGATAACTCAGAACAGGTTGTTCAGCTCTTGACTAACTATGCGCAATCTTCTCGTAAGCCCTAAAAATCCAGTCTCTAAATATTCGTGTCTTCCCGGCTAACTCCTGAAATAGCCGAAGCTGCACAGAACCCCCAACTTTTGGAATGCATTACTGCTTGGCTCAAGGAAGTACCCGTCAGTCGTATTGCCAGCTCGCCTCTATTGGAACTTATTTTCGCCGCAGTCAAAGAAGAAACCTCGCTTGTCGAGGCTGCCGACTGCCTCTGCGCTATTCTCCGCGAAACTTGCGAAGTCGATGACAACCTTGAAGTCATCAAGGTTCTCTTCCCTCAGTTGATCCAACTCCAGCCTTTAGTAAAGAAGTTTGTAGAGGAAGAAGATGTCGAGTCGTACAAGGCCATTACTAAAGTCTTCTCTACCGCTGCCGAGGCATGGGTTGTCGCTATTGCACGCGAACCTCAAGTCTTTGGGCCCCTTGTGGACGTTGTCCTTGAGTGTGCATCTCTGGATAAAGGGCGTGACGTCATTGAGCACACTTTCCATTTTTGGTACGAACTCAAACAGTACCTAGTTTTGGAGATTTACATGCAGGGACGTCTCCATCTGGCTCCGGTTTACTCAAAGCTTGTTACTATCCTTCTCCATCACCTACAATACCCTACTCCCGAGACTGGAAACGAGCAAGATCTGTTTGACGGTGATCGCGAGATGGAGGAGAAGTTTAGAGAGTTTCGCCACCAGATGGGTGATACTCTCAAGGACTGCTGTGAAGTTCTTGGTGTCACCGAGTGTCTTACTAAGGTTCTTGACGCTATCAACGTTTGGATGCAAAGCTATGCTTCTCAGGCTACAGCCAACTCGGTGCCTCATTGGCAGGAACTTGAAGCGCCTTTGTTTGCCATGCGTGCCATGGGTAGAATGGTTGATTTGGATGAAGGAGTTGTTCTGCCTCAGCTTATTCCTCTACTTGTCCAAATCCCTAGCCACGAAAAATTACGCTTTGCTACCATTATGGTTCTTGGACGTTACACCGAATGGACTGCGGCTCACCCTGAATTCCTTGAGGCTCAGTTCACCTATATTGTGTCGTCCTTTGAAACCGACTCTAAGGAAGTCGTGCGAGCAGCTGCCATGGCCATAAAGTTCTTCTGCACTGACTGTCGTGATCTCCTGAGCGGTCAGGTAGTTCAGCTCCAGAAGTTTTACGATCAGATCCTGGACAAATTGCCCGAAATTAGCCAAAACGAAATTACTGAAGGTGTGGCTAGTGTTGTCGCCGCTCAGCCTGTTGCTGAGATCGAAAAGCTTCTCGCGCTCTACTGCGACCCTCTTTTCCGCCGCCTGGGCGAAAAGGCCACTGCTGCCACTACTGAAGAGGGGAAGCTGGCGGTGGCTGATCATCTGAATCTAATTACGTTCTTTATTCAGATTGTCGTGCCGCTGGTCAGTGATGGCCAAGAAAATCCTGCCGTCAAGTATTGGCAGGAGCGCTTCCACATGCTTTCAACTGTCCTGAAGAGCTTTGTAACCTGCGTGCCCATCTGCGAACGTATCTGCAAGTGCTGGCGTAACATGGTTCTTTCTTACCGGACGGCCATGACCCCCCTCTTGCCTATCATGGCTAATGAGCTGGCGTCTGCCTTTAGTACATCTCGCGAAGGTTGCTTCCTTTGGGCAACAGGCGCTATTTTGCGAGAATTCTCGGAAGACCGCGAGCACGTCAGTCCCGAAATCTCTAACAGCATCTATGCATTCTTCGAGGCCCAGGCCACTACTTTCCTTCGTGTTATGAATGAGCTGCAGCCTCGCGAACTTCCTGACGTGGTTGAAGATTTCTTCCGTCTACTAGTTGATGCCCTTCTGTACTACCCGCAGCGCCTAATTCCGTCAAACCTCCTGACCCCTATTTTCCAGGCCGCCATTTATGCTCTTACCCTAGAACAGCGCGATCCCCTGTCTTCGACTCTGCACTTCCTGCTGGACTTGATCTCCTACGCTTCAAACAACCCTGCTACTGGCAGTGGTCTTTTGCCTGAGGTTGCTTCCCAGCTTCAAACCATTGTTAAGGACCTGATCTTGACAGGCGGCAATCAGCTTGTCAAGCAGGTCATGGCTGGCATGATGCTTACTTTCCCTCGCGACTGCTTTGCCAATGGCAGCTCGGTCTTGCTTGACCTCTTCCGCATTTTCCCTCAGGAGACGGCTGTCTGGCTGGAAAGCACTATTCAGCTGCTCCCTGCTGGCACCGTCACGCCTGCCGAAGCTACCAGATTGATGACCAAGATTAAGGAGCGTCTCCAGTCTACTGATCCCTCTGACAACAGGCAAGTGAGAACTATTCTGCAAGATTTTACCAACTCGTATCGCAGACGCAATGTAGCGCCTCGCGATGGTCTAGGCCAGCTTGAGGCTACTAGATTCCGATTCGTTGGTTGAAGTATTGCAGTCTATGTCGAATGGAGAACAGAGGAAGAGGGACGGGATTGGCAAATTGTTTTTTTGCGGGTTATTTTTTACGTATTTGGTCTATTTATTACATGTCTATTAGAGTTAAGGAAACGGCCGGAGTTTGGGTGGCAGGGAAAGAGAGAAAGAGGCAGAATCATGGTATCGAATATCGGATGGGGAAGAAGAGAGGAGAGAAGAGAAAAGCAAAGGAAATTGGTGGAACAACGACTCACACTGTGCCACCGCTCTCATACCTCACTTGCACCCTCTATCTAGGTTTCTACACTTGCATTTCGCATCAAAAGCGTGTCGACACTGTAATGCCTATTGGACAGCCCGCCATTAGACAAGAAGCTCACCGCAATGATCCGTCTTAGCGCAATGTGTGTAGAGGAGGAAGAGCGTTGAATTAAGATGTAAAGGATGTTATTTTAACTAAGGAAAACAATACTATTGCTGACTCTACGCAGCTACCCGTCAAAGCCGCAGCCCATTTACATGATACCCTACTTATCTACAGAATTCCATTTATTCCAACTTGTTTTCTATAACTTTACTCACTCGCAGTCGTGAATGCCCTTTATCCTCTACTAGCCTCCGGCAGACAGCCTGCGGCATACTAACTTATGGCACACAACAGATACTAATACAGGTTATTCTCCTCGCTTCAAGGCTGATGAGCCAACCCTCCGTACTATCTCTCCCAGATTCTGATGTCGTAAGGGCTTAGCTTATCATTGAGTGATGCAGTTTTATCGAACGGCCTTCGACATGAGCTAGGTTGTCGCAAGGGAAGCTACTTGGGTTGTGGTGTTGTTATACAACATGTTGGATGTTAGTTCGTTAGTAGGACCTTAGGTAGTCGGCCAAGGGCGACGAAGGAGCATCCACACATGAGTCAACATCACTTATCCGCGCATGGATGTCTAAAGGGATGGAGAGGTAGCCCAATATTCGGATCGGAGCCGTCGTTCACAGTTATATCCCGAAGGTTTGTAGTTCAGAGCCTCGCTTATATGAAGCCTATATGTGGCATCTGATTAGGCCCTAGATGCCGATAGGTAGCTTATAGCTAGATAATTGAATATTCATTTCCGCACGCTATTCTCGCAACAATCATTATTTTCAGACCCCCTGCGACTGACGTGCAAAACAAAAGTCCGCCTAATTCTCTACGGGGCCAAGTTAGAGACCTATCGCTTGCGATACTCTGGTCAGCGACTTACCTAGGGATTTTAAGAACAAATAGGCGGTAAAGCTAGTGGCACGCGCCAAACTAGCGATATCGTGATATACTGGTGGCCAATATGTGTAGTGTACACTTGCGGCACTTACTGTGGCATAGAAACCAATAAGCTGGTATGAATCTCAAAGATGCAGTTCTTCAGAAGGAGCAAGAGGAAATAATTTTCAAGAACGTGGAACTCTTTCCCGCAGTAAGCTAAGTTGAGACCATACCCCCTGTTTTATGCGACTAATATGCCGACTATAAGCTAGAGCCTCTCAAGGACAAGGCACTCGCCGTTAGTACAGTCTTCCGGATGCCGATCAACTAGCTTTTTTATCCTGTCCTTGACGTAGCTATCCAACACTCTTTAGAGATCGCGTCCAGCCTTAAGCTCCCACCTACCGGGGCTTTAAGTGTATCACCTACCTTTATTTTCAAATGGCCCTCGGCGCGGTGCGCTTATCTGCCGTTTCATGAGCATTACTAGAGGCACACTACCCCATCGAGATGTGAAGACGATCCTAGTTGACGCTGAGGGGACATGCCATACTTGGTAGCGGGGATTGTGGCGCTTTAATGGTAGAGGCTACGAGTAGTTAAGTACGTGAAGAACCAACAAGTAGTTTTAGGTATATGAATCGTAGATGTGCCATTCTCATGATGTGAAGGCAGGGTTGATCGGAAAGGCGAGCGGAAAAACGCACTGTTGCACAGATATCGTAGATCATACAAGGGTTACGGTATAAAAGCTCTCAATGTCTAGGGTTACATTTGCACTGACAAAATGGCCGTCATGTGAAAATGATAAAGCAATGCAAGACAGTTCGGGCTCCTAATTGCAACAATGGAAGACCTTCAATATATTTGACCCAGAGAAATAAAGCAAAGGCACTGGCTAAACATTCTGGCCTTTGAACAAAGCTGCTTCCCACCTGTCTATTTGTCCCACGCCACTGGCTTTATTGTTGATCCATGGTTCATCATTTATTGTTTAATAGAAACGCGTTCAACGCGTCTGGCATTATCTAAGGAAGGCGCAAAGCTTTAGCAAACAAGTTTATCCGTCCCTCCTTTGGCAACAGCTCGTTTTGCAAGATAACCTGCCTTGTTCAGTTGCCCATCTGATGAATTTATCAGCCGAGCGTAAAATTTTAATAATCTGTTCTCTTTGTTCTTTTCCAACTCTTTTTTTATCTGGTCCTATTTTCGGACGGTGACTCCTCTCCTGCTCACTGGCATCAACGGCCCCGAATCTTTTGAAGAGGCACGTTGACGTCATTTTATCCATTGATCAACACTGCCCATCATTTTTCACTGCTTATCCGACCAGCCATCGCTATGCTGGAACATAATAGCCTTGGCCAGTCCTTGCTTAATTATGCCAAGGCCCCCAGTGATGCTGGCACCGCTCGTAGCAACAGCGGGCTAGAGTCAGCCTTGGACGCTCTTACCAATGGCAAGAATAGCAGTGCTAACACTAATCATGGCACATCAACACAGCAAAACGGCTTGCAAAACCATGAAGCCCGCAATAGCCCCGATCCGCGGCGGTCAGAGACTCCAAATCGGCTTTCTCAGCGCCAGTCTCTTGCATCTGCGGCCCGTATTCCTCTGGCTGTAAATACGCGCATGGATAACGGCTACGCACCCGTTTCTACGCCACGCCGAAATCGCGTGGAATCGCCGCGGTCCGTCCGCTCCGTTGACCACCACCCAGCTGGTATTTGGAGCCCTTCAGTTTTGTCTGAGTCAGACTTTAATCCACCGAGCACAGTGGATACAAACCGTTACCAACATCAACATATTGGACTTAAGCTGAAGTATGACGCTAGAGACACAAAAAGAGAAACGGGTAAAGATATGGGCCGAGAGGATGTATTTGTCGGGATTGGAATGGACAACTCGCGTAGATGGGGAAGACGCGACTCACGACCACCTGCTTTCAGCATCAGTGACGGCAAAGTGTCAGTGACAGGAATCCAGGCACCCATGCGTACAACCGCCGACTATCGGGGCTCACCGGAACCAGCTCCCTCGCAGTCTGCAGCTCGTGATGCTGACTCGAAACCTCGACCAGCTTATCCCAACAATCTATTTGGCAGCGATAGCGATGATGACGATGTTGAGGATGAGAATGCTGCAGGGGAACCGGAAAACTTCCGCAAAAATGCCATCCAACATCCTGTTGCACCGCGCCCCATGCAGCCTCGTCGCCAAACAGCCTTGGATCTTGCTAATGATGACCTAGACTCGTTACTGGATGAAGACGAGATGGATGACGACGATGTATTTGGCAGCAAAAGCGAAGCTTCTGACCAACCGACACCCAAAGCAACACGAAAGCCTGCCGTGAAAATGGCTTCAAAGTCGCATCTGCCTCAGCAACAAGCACAAGGGGCGTTACACGCCCCGCCCGTGACGTCACGGCCCCCGCTATCTAGTATATTGTCTAAAATGGCGCGGGCCACAAGCGAGAGCAATTTTCAGAAGCGCCGACGACCTAGTTACGATTACGATGACAGTGTCCTCCAAAAAATGGCCTATTCTGAACTCAAGAGCCAGCCCTTTGACTACGATCCCGCCGTCGCGCCTGCCCTCCAATCAACAGTCGGCCATGGCGAAACGCTGCCAGCTCAGCTCTTACACTACAAAACACGCACCGACGCGGATCAAAGGGATTTCTTCTCACGCATGACAGTTACGGACTGGGAGCGGTCGGGGGATTGGTTCCTAGATCAGTTTGGGGACTTGGTACAGCAAGTTATCCAGGCACGCAAAGATAGACGGGCGATAGTGGGCCAGTTTGAATCCGAGGTAGCTAGTCGCGAAGAGCAAGTGCGCACAAAGCATGATTCGATTGAACGCAAGATGCACAAGATGAAGCACAATGGCCTAAAAGTTGTTGGAGACGAGCTTTGAGGTTCAGTGCAAGGGTGCTTTTCTTGTCTCAGCTGGTAGGCTTACTCAACCTACTTAGAATTTGCCTTGGGGTAGCCGGAGTTTGGGTGTTTTACATGTATGAGATAAAGGCGATATTGTAGACGGAATTATTCCATAATGTTTTATCTTGTACGGTGGTTTCCTGCATGTGTTATACTGTATAGTGCTCTAGAACATTTCTGTCTCTATCAACTAAAATTTGTAGGCAGCGCCCTGTGGTTCCTGACTTCAGGGGGGTGTATTGGCGTAGGCTTGATAGATATAGCTCATAGGCTGGAAAATAACCATCGACAAAAGTAACGACCTGTTCGTCTGTCATGCCAACGCCCCTCTCCTTGCGAAGCTCTTTTTCTTGCTGTAGGCGCCATTCATACACGGACATAACGTCCGAGGCTGCTATATGGATAAACGACCCAAATTTCTCCGTGACCACATCGTAAGTTTTCAGATACTCGTTTATTTCAAGCAGGGTTTCTAGACTGTGCATGTGTAGCGTTCTTGTGCTTGTATCTGCATGCCTAGCGACAATGTCGCTCTCCGGCAGCGCTCGGAAACCTACGCACCAGCCCTCAAACAGAACAACACGAACCTTTTGCTCACCCGGCGCGTTCACTGACGTCCACTCCGCCTTGGGTGCACGATCGCCGAGCCCGCTAAAAGCGGCCTTGTCATAGCGCGGGATGTCTGTAGGCTCGCCACGCTCTAGAGCCGTAAGGACGTTGAGAAGGAGCGGTATATCGTGCGTTCCTGGCTCGCCGCGGTGGCTGAGAAGCGGGTTATTAGGGTGGGAAACGGCAAGCGCGGCTTGGGCATTGCGTGTGAGGTAGAAGTCGTCAATACTACAAACGAGGTGTGGAATGTCGTGGGCGGTCAGGGAGCGCGAAAGGGCAGTGACAAGGGTAGTTTTGCCAATGCCCTGAGGCCCGTTGAGGCCGATGAAGAGGGGGCGGTTGGGGAGAGTGGGTGGAGGGCAGTATTCGGATAATTGGGTGAGAATAAAAGGGATACAGATAGGGCTCTTATCGTCAGTGGGCATGGTGATTTGGTATGTGAAGAGTATTGGGCGTCTTAGGAGTTGTAGGGATGCGTATGAAAGAAGCCTGCATTTTTGAGGCAGGTGCATTTATTCTAGTGCTAGTGATAGGCCATGCACGATGACCCGCATTTGAGAGATACTTTCTACTTAACGTCATTGGAGTGCACGTTTGAGACTCTCCCACAGGACCAATCCGAAGTCTTCGGCGCCTTGTCCGCGAAGCAGTCACACTCGGCATTTAAATCGGGTCATACCGATGCCGAGGCCTCAGTCTGGACTTGCGGAGCCATAGGAACGGGGTCTTGTGATCTACCAATGATGGTCCGCTTGCAAATGTGGAAGCCTCCAGATTGGGGACTTGGTATTTTGATACGAGAAATTTGGGGTAGTTGGACAAGCATGTGAATGGCCCATTGCTACATGAGCTCTAGCCATTTTCTCCTACAAAAAGAGGCTGCAGCTCCAATGAAACAGTGTGCTAGCTCATGCGCAGAATCCCGATACTTATCAGGGCTTAAAGCTAGCAATGCTCCCCTATCGAGCGGCATTCGCTGTAGCTCTCAAGCCAAATTCATGTGCCGGGGTACCTTTAGTAGCTCCTCGGTCTGATCCCCCCCTGCAAACCTCGGCTCAGGATATCACTCAGTTACCTAAAGCCTGGGTGCTTACAGCGGACTGTTCCCCATAGTCACCCCTAAGTCGCCACAGCTTACCGCCTGTGGCAGCTAGCGCCGTAAGAAAACAGGAAGGCGCAACAGCCTGAACAAGGAGGAGCTTCTCATAGGACAAGCAGTAATAGCAAAGCTCGTGCCTGCCGTTTTTGAAGCACCTCGGCATGTTGTGCTGGTTATAATATGGCTTGACTCAACTGTCTCTCTTCCCTTTCTTTGACTTGTATTTTTTCCTTTTCCTCTATCATCATCTTGCCCACATATTTAACTCCGCTAATTTACGGCTTCATTTATCCAATCTGTCTATCTACTGTCTATTGCGAATCGCGAACTAGCAGCTCACTGTCATCGCCCAAAAGCCCTCCTGCTCTCTTCCATTCCTTCCTCTAAGCTCCGTTCCCCATGTCCGAACTACGCTACGACGGCCAGGTCGTTGTCGTTACTGGTGCTGGTGGCGGTCTCGGCAAGGCCTACGCTACTTTCTTTGCTTCGCGTGGTGCCAGCGTAGTAGTAAATGACCTTGGTGTATCCTTTAAGGGCGAGGGAACATCTTCAAAGGTACATCAAGCCACAATCCCTTATTTACAGTCGCCTTTTTACATGTGAACACAACTGCTAACCGCTTCACCTCCTCAATCTGCAGGCCGCCGATGTCGTCGTCAACGAAATCAAGGCCGCTGGTGGCAAAGCCGTCGCCAACTACGATTCAGTCGAGAATGGAGAGCGCATCATCGACACTGCCATAAAATCATTTAGTCGCATCGATATCCTCATCAACAATGCCGGAATTCTGCGAGACGTCAGCTTCAAAAACCAAAAAGATGCCGATTGGGATCTTATAATGAAGGTACACGTCAAGGGCGCGTTCAAATGCGCTCGCGCCGCCTGGCCCCATTTCCGTAAGCAAAAGTACGGTCGCGTCATCAACACTGCGTCTGCTGCGGGCCTATTCGGTAGCTTTGGCCAGACCAACTACTCTGCCGCCAAGATGGCCATGGTTGGCTTTACCGAGACTCTGGCTAAGGAAGGCGCCAAGTACAACATTCTCTGCAACGTTATTGCACCCATTGCCGCTAGCCGCATGACGGAGACAGTTATGCCTCCAGACCTACTGAAGAACCTAGGCCCCGAATGGGTCGTCCCGCTCGTTGCTGTTCTTGTACACAAAGGCAACCAGGAGACAGGGTCCATATTTGAAGTCGGCGGCGGTCACATTGCTCAGCTACGTTGGGAGCGCTCTTCCGGTCTGCTGCTCAAGGCCGACGAATCATACACCCCCGGTGCAGTGCTACAAAACTGGAAAAAGGTCACCGACTTCAGCAGCCCCCAATATCCGTCAGGCCCCAATGACTTCCTAACTTTACTGGAGGACTCATTAAAGATGACATCAGCACCTCCTTCTGAGAAGCTTGACTTCTCTGGAAAGGTTGCTTTGATTACCGGTGGAGGTGCTGGTATCGGTCGCGTCTACTCCCTAGCTTTTGCCAAGCATGGTGCTTCAGTGGTTGTAAATGATCTTGCGAATCCAGACACCGTCGTGGAAGAGATTAAAAAGATGGGCGGCAAGGCTGTTGGCGTCAAGGCCTCGGCTGAGGATGGCGATGCCGTGGTCAAGGCTGCAATTGATGCCTTTGGCCGCATCGACATTATTATTAACAATGCTGGTATCCTCCGCGATAAGGCCTTTAACAACATGGACGACAACATGTGGGACTCTGTAATGAATGTGCACCTCCGTGGCACTTACAAGATCACTAAAGCTGCTTGGCCGTACTTCCTCAAGCAAAAATATGGTCGCGTAGTCAACACCACCTCCACCAGTGGTATCTACGGTAACTTCGGACAGGCCAACTATGCTGCTGCCAAGTGCGGCATTCTGGGTTTCTCACGGGCTCTTGCGCTTGAGGGTGCCAAGTACAACATATTCGTCAACACAATTGCCCCCAATGCTGGTACCGCCATGACCAAGACCATTTTGCCAGAGGAGCTTGTGCAGGCCTTCAAGCCTGACTACATTGCCCCGCTTGTCCTTGCCCTGTCCAGTGACAAGTGCCCCAACCCTACGGGTGGCTTGTACGAAGTTGGAAGCGGCTGGTGTGGACAAACTCGCTGGCAGCGCACAGGAGGCCACGGGTTCCCCATCAAGACTCCTCTGACTCCCGAGGCTATCCTGAAGCAATGGGACAAGATTACCAACTTCGATGATGGTCGCGCCGATCATCCTTTCAAGGCACAAGATTCGATCGAGAAGATGGTTGCCAATTTGTCAAGCTCAGACGAGACTAGCGATCCCGACCATAAGACCAACTACCTGGAGTCCATTGAAAAAGCCAAGACAAGTGCTTCTATTGACAGTGAATACAAGTTTGAGGAGCGGGACGTGTTGCTGTACAATATCGGTATTGGTGCCAAGCCAGACCAGCTCAAGTACGTTTTCGAGGGCGCCGATGACTTTCAAGCTCTACCCACCTTTGGTGTAATCCCGCCGTTCAATGCTCAGCTTCCATGGAGCTTCGATGACATTGTACCTAACTTCAGCCCCATGATGCTCCTTCATGGTGAGCAGTACCTGGAAATCAAGAAGTTTCCTATCCCTACATCAGGCACCCTGATTTCTAGATCCAAGTTGCTGGAGGTTGTTGACAAGGGCGCTGCTGCCATTGTTAAGACCGGCGTGACCACGATTGACAAAGCTACCGGCGAGGAAGTGTTTTACAACGAGTCAACCGTCTTCTTGCGTGGCTGTGGCGGCTTTGGTGGCCAGAGCAAGCCTAGTGATCGAGGCCCCAGTACTGCTGCTAACAAGCCACCCGCGCGTGCCCCTGATTCCGTCGTCGAGAGCAAGACCAGTGAGGATCAGGCTGCCATCTACCGTCTCAGTGGCGACTACAACCCGCTGCATATCGACCCAAGCTTCGCAAAGGTCGGAGGCTTCAAGACGCCTATTTTACACGGCTTGTGCTCGCTCGGTGTAGCTGGCAAGGCGGTATATGAGCACTATGGAGCCTTTAAGAACTTCAAAGTCCGCTTTGCCGGTACAGTCAACCCAGGCCAGACTCTGGTGACTGAAATGTGGAAAGAGGGCAACAAGATTATCTTCCAAACTAAAGTCAAGGAAACAGGCAAGATGGCTATTAGCGGCGCAGGAGCTGAGCTGGTGCAGAACCCCAAGACCAAGATCTAGGGCTAGGGAGTAAACTGAAGCGTGGCTAAACTTGTTAGGTATTAATGGTTGTTGTGTTTTTGGATTGTTTTTTTTTTCTGGGAGGGTGTTTTAAATGTAGGATAATTAAATGCAGAAGTGAATCTCAACTACCACCAGCTTCTCTATAAGGTGTGATATTGATGATGGGGAGCTCATGCGACGATCACGCTTTGTGTATAACCATACATATAAACAGTTATCAATCTGAGTTTGTGACCTAATGAGTATTGATAAAGACTTCAACTAGGCCTCTCAGCGGACAGCTGTTGTCTATCCCGCAAAATAAGCATTTAGACCTAGTCATTCTCTTCATAATGATGGACAACGAAGTTATGTCTCATCTAGCTAGCTAACTAGAGCAACGTAACCCGTTGTACCCATTAAGTACCTATCGTCATTCTATTTGCGCTTTTGCTTTTGCCGTTCTTAGTAGTACCCCGCTAGATGAGCTGGAGGCGTACTGTCTACGACCGTTAGAACTAGCTCAACGAGATAATATCAAAATTTCTAGGCCCAAATTTCACTATACATAATCCGTACGAGGAAGATAAAAAAAAGATGGTGAATATGATCTCAAGCGTAGATAATGATGCAAAAAGAAAGCTGCGTAATCTGGGAATCGAACCCAGGGCTAATCGAAATCATTGCTATGATGGCAACGATTAATGTTACCACTACACCAATTACGCCTTCAACGGATTTTGCGCTTCATGATGTGGTTTAACAAGTTTTATTTGTAACCCTAACCCTAGGTCAGAGTCACTGCGACTTTTTTTTTCCCCATCATATTGAAAGCATTCGCTAGTTAGAGTAGCCGTTAAATACATCAACAACAACAACAAGAGTCACTGCGACAACCGACATTTCAGAAAAGAGGACAAAACACGCGTACTCAGCCGAGGTCAACCCCTCGTGCCGATGGCCGTTGACCTCTTTGACTTCTCGACATATGGACGGGGCCGCAGGCCAAAAACACCAGGTAACCAATCCTGGAATTTCCTGCGGGGAAACCCGAGTCGAAAATTTTTTCGGTGGTCACACCGGGCCCTTGATGGTCATGAAAGGCTTCTGAACCTCGCGCACACCTGCAAATGCTGACTGCCCGGAAGAGGTGTCGGGGGACGACATCTCCTTGCCCCTTTTCCGTCCAGATCATGCCGTCGTACTGCTGTGAAATAACCAGTGGGTAGACATTAAATAATACAAACAAACAAACAAACAAACAAATACGACAGAGTCAATGGCCCTACTCCTGACTCCAGAAAACCCGAAGTACGCTCCAAAATAAACGCGGCAGCGAACAAAAGCACATCGAACACACACCGAACACACACGAGCAGCCGAAAGGCAACCGCAAGAGAGTCCAGAAGCAGTGGATAGACAATGTCCAACCTGCTGAGGAGTCTCGAAGCGCGAGACCGCGCTGTTGAGAAACGCAAGGGTACGGTCGCAAGGCTGATCATACCCCTAATGGAGAACGAACTTCGAAGCGCAGTGCGAGCGCGAGGAAGACCAAGAGACGGCAAAAGTCGTCAAGAAAATGATCCTCTCGAGAGCAGAGGAGGCAATGGACTATGTCCTGTCGGGAGGTGAAGCGGGCTGGCATAACAGGCCCGCGGACGTGCCCGCAAGAAAGGCCCTGGATAGACAGGGAGAAGCACAGGGCAAGGCACCGAGCCCTGCGCCTAATGGAAAGAGGGCCCCATCCTTTGCAGAGATGGTCAAGAGAGCCGCCCCGAAGCCAGCAGTCACACAGGGTGCTGCTGCAAAACCCAAGTCTCACGAGGCCGCCAAACAGGGCGGCGAGTGGCAGACGGTCACGCGTCGCAAGGCAGCCGTGAAAGCCCCCACCGGCCGGTACTCACAGCCAGTGACCCGCCAGGACAACAGAGTCCTGGTAAGAGTTAGCGCTGAGAATGAGATGCGCAACTGCGAGAGTATCCTCATGTCAGCCAAACTGAGGGAACTTGACCCGGAGCTGAAGAAAGCTCTGAAAGAAGTGCAGAAAACCAAGAGTGGTTTTGCACTTCTGGCGAACAAAGACGGCCGCTCGACTCTTTTAGAGAAGAGCGACAAAATTAAGAACTATATCGGACCAGGCACCGAGGTAGTGAGAGCAGTCAACACAGACGCATACCTGATCGGCCCGATCGAGCGCAACCTGAACTGGTGCGGCCGGGCTGTAGAGATCAGCGAAGAGATCATTGGCGACTGCTTCAAGCAGGCAACGCAGGTTGCCCCAGTGTACATGACCTCAAAGACCAGAGGAAACGAGAAGACGTTCATCGTCAAAATCCCGGCGGCTGGCACAAAGGTCCCCAGACAACTGAGGATGGGCTCTAGGCCCATTCCCACACGCCTTTTGGTTGAAAAACCAAAAGCTACCGTGCAATGCTCCCGCTGCTTCGGGTGGCATGACGCGAAGAAATACTCCAGAGCACAGCTGTGCAAACACTGTGGCTCGAGCGAGCACGAAAGCAGCAAACACGCGATGTGCTGCGAAACGGAGCACCAGTGCGTCTCCGTCTGCTTCATCTACCACGGCCGTCCAATACACTCTCCACAGGGAAAGGCAGAGGCGCTCTTGGACACACACACCCGGCCAGCCGAGAATGGAGTGCAAGGTGTAGAGAAAGCCAACCCAAGGGCGCAGCACTGGGAGAGCCCTACCCGGGAAGAAGTTAGGGAAGCAGTTTTCCACGCTGGGAACACAGTGCCGGGAGAAGATGGCATCCCAAACACAGCCTGGAAGACAGCATGGCCTTCCTTTGCTGGACACATAACAAAACTATTCAGCTTGTTGGTATGAATCACAGTATTGCTTCCTCATAGCCAGGTAGCGATACAGGATCTAGATAAGGCTTAAAATTACTATACGTTTCCCACATGATTGAACCTGTGATCTATCTGATATGTCCCCAGATGCGTGAGGCGTCCCGACACAGCTTATGTATATAGCTAGGATACCACCCCAAGATTTTTTAAATCGGCAACAATGGTGGTGATCCCGAAACAGAAACCGGACAAGTCACACCCGAGAAGCTACAGACAGATCTCACTCCTGCCAACCTTTGGGAAAAGTCTGGAAAGGATGGTGACCAGAAGGCTTGCTGCGCAAGCAGTAGAGTTGAACATCATCCCACGGAACTATGCTTCAGCAGTCCCGAGAAGAGCTGCCACGGATCTCACCTGGAAATTGGCGGATGTTGTCATTGGCGAATCAAAGCTGCGAAAGATCACATCAACTGTCACCTTCGACATAGAAGGCGCTTTTGATGTAGTCAGGAAAAACAAGCCGGTAGCACGTCTGAGAAAACAGCGATGGCCAGAGGCCCTGTGCAAATGGGTAGGCTCCTTTCTGACGGATAGGAGTGTTTTGTAACGGAGTGATGACATTTAACAAGGCCGGCCTAGAGCACCCTTGAGAAGCATTATGTGAGGACTACGAGGCATGAAGTATTGAGTATAGCTGGGGGATGGTAGGAGAAGCCTATATATAGTAGATAGCCAAACTGAATAGCTATTATAAAATGGGTGCTTGCAAATAGCTAGCTCGCCAAACATTGGTTTTCTCTTCTTTTTATTCTTTCCGTGCTTACAAGAAGGTATAGTGCAACTCAAGCACGAGCTGAATACAAGATGAGCTTGCCATTTCTTGAAGCTAGCTCTGTCCCGTCCTCTACTTACCAAAAGTCTGATCTTTTTAATTGTGCCTCAGCACTTTCGTTGCGAGGCTTGGTGATTCATTCCAAGTTTTTCTACATTAACAAAAAAAAAAGAATAAATATCAAGATAGGTTTGGGTTTGGCCCTAACATTGGACATTGGACATATGAGCTTAATAGAGCATTGCTGGCCAAAAAGAACAAGATGCCTTCAAGCGGATTTGAACCGCTGACCTCGACATTACTAGTGTCGCGCTCTGCCAACTGAGCTATGAAGGCCGTTGTTGTTGGTGTTTTATTTATTCTCCTCCTAGCCAAGTTTATATCTGACCCGATTTTTGAGTCCGGACTGTCCCCCGCTTCGCCCTTAGGGGACCCGCTTTTTCCTGGCTCCACCTTTTGTGGGTCGGGTGCTTCATCCTCCGCCGGGGTTCGATCACCAGTTGGCATCGTGGGCCCTTCTGAAAGACTGCATCCTTGCAGCAAGAGGTGAGAAAGGAAAATAAAAGCGACAAGCAAAAGCAAAAGCATAAGACGAAAGCAGAAGAAGAAGAAGCAAAAACATACATGATCGCAGGGTAAAGAAAACGAGAATGTGAGAGCGTGCAGAAGGGAAGAAAAGAACAGAAAGGTGAGCTAGGGGCTGGGCCCATCGCTGAAAGAGGTGGTGGGAGCCAGAGTTCCAGCAAAGATTAGTCCATGGGGGGTGTAGGCGAGGCTGCAGACGTCTACTATTTAGTATCCGTGCGCAGGGGTGGAGCATTGGAGTGCTCGCAGCCACTTGCCATCCTCTTACCTTACCAATTTAACTGGGTGTGAGGGGACATTCCTTGTATGTCTGTCTCTTGGTGCTTCGGCGGGCCGTGGGTGGCACGCGTGAGGTGGCCAGAACGCCAGTTCTGATGACCGTGACGACTGGATATCAACGACTGGACAACAGCATGACGGTTCAATTTATACCTGGAGGGCCTCTCTTTTGATCAGGACTTGCATCAGAGTCTTCCTGCCTCTGATCGACCTGAGGAGCTTTTGGACGAACTTCTTTCCCCAGGAGTTTGGGTGATGTTTGCAGGACCACTCGTGGGTCTCGTCCTTATCCACCCCGCATATCTGGCATCTCAGGGTGGCGTTCTGGTATTTCCGCCTCAGGTGATAGGTGGCAAAGTCACCATGGCTCGAGAGCGCAGCCATGATAATCCCTTGGAGCCTTCTGGGGTCTTCCGGCACGCCGAGCTGGCCACGCTTTGGGAACTCAAGATCCTTCCTGAATTCATGGTCCTTGATGGTGGCTTGGTCTCTGAACCAGTCTTGGAGGGACTGTCTGAGGTCTTCCTGGAGCCACCTCTTCACTCTAGACAGGGACATGGAGTAGTCCGGTGCTTCCACCGCGGCGCCTTTTGCCAGAGCGTCTGCCTTCTCATTCGCTAATATAGTCCCCAAGACTTTTCGGGGCACCTTGGTGCTTTGGAATTTGTCTTTCTTAGGGATGTCCAAGTGTTTCCTGAAGTTGTGATCCTTTATGTCCGTCCTGTCGTAGAATCACTCTTGGAAGTTCTGGTTTGCAGTCTCTCTCAGCCATCTCTTAGCTCTGGCCAAAGACATATGATAGCCTGTGACTTCGGTAGCTGATTCTTTTGCCTTCTCGTCCGTTGTCTCACTTCCGTGAATTCCCAAGTAGCCAGGTATCCAAATTGGGGCGTTCCTATGCTCCTCAGCGTGGAGTTCATTTGCTTGACCGCTGCCTAGTTGTCTGCGCAGATCCAGATGGTTTATGTTGAATGTAAAGGACGGGTTGTATCACACATTAAAAAGGGACTTCTGTGTAACCTCCCTTTGTCGGAAGGACGAAACCGCTGTATTCCGCCGGGGCCTACCCTCCGTGCCGAAAGCCGGGGTATAAGGCAGAGATCTAGCTGATGCTCAAGCCAAGTTAGGGTGTCAAGGACCGACAACAGAACACAGCATCAGCCTTGCAGGAACAGGGGAATAGAGGGGAGACCAATTACGTCTTAACTGCGAGGGGTGGTGGGAAGAACAAAAAGAATACGGTTCACTCCCACCAAACCCCCTTTCTGCGTCTCTTGATATGATGGTATTGCCAGGACGGAGTTGGTTCACATCCTCACCAGAACTGGCGATGAAGACTTTGAAAGTACCACAACCGATGGAGACATAACTTTCCTCTTGGACGCAAAGCATGCAACCAACCAAAAGAAAGAGGTGCCTAGTGGACATGCAAGACACTACCGAGACTGTGGAACCAGGAAGCCAAAGGTTTGCGGACAGCCTCCTGAATAGCACGAAAGTGGCATAGCATGTTGCTGAAATGCTACGCCGCAACCCGAGGTTCATCCAAGGCAAAAAGTATCTGAAATATTGGCTGAGGTGTCTAGACATCACGGAGGCGACGATGGGAGAAGGAACCTTTGCAGAATAAAAATAGGAAAGAGATGTCAAGGAGTGGTCCTGAAGAGGGTGGTGAGAAAGCTCCACTCCTAGCTACTAGCAAAAGGAAGTATACGATGCGACAACAGTCATGCATACGGAAGGACAAAACTGTTGTACTCTGTCAGAATCTGCCTCCCACTCTCAAAGCCAGTGGCGTTTTAGACTAGTTTGCACACGACTGCCGAAAAGCAAAAACACTAAATACCCTAGAGCTACACTAGATGTTGAGTTCCCTTGCTTCTAGTACTAGGCCACTCGAATCTAGACACGGCAACAAGTAGCGAGATACGAGACGTATGGGTGCAAAGTCCGTGCCGGTGTTTTGGGCTGTTTCGTTGTCGGTTCCCGCGTACTAGAACCAGGAAAGAAGCCTAAGCGGCAAAAGAAAGAACCGCACATACACACACACAGTCGTAGTGAAAGGGACAACAGCTACGAGACAAAAAAAAAAGATAACCTACAACACCGGGTATTCGCACGTGGTCACCCACCGTACTACTGATCCGGCGCTCTATGGCTTGACTAAGGGGGAGCAGACGGGACCCCGTATTTTCCATAGGCTATGGTCGTAAGTGGTAATTTTGGACTTTTTGGCATCTATAAGCTAACAGGACCAAAAAAATGGCCAGAAAATAGCCGGCGGGAGACAGGAGAAGGAGAGGGGTTTGAGGTGCGGAGGTCACGGAGGCTGGGAGGACAGGAGAGGCGGAGGTTAAGGGGGTGAGTTCAGAGGATTGGAGTGAGGAGGGGATGGTTTTGGAGAAAAATACCACCGGGAGGATACGGAGATGTCGAGGTGGGCCCAATGTGGCCCAGCTCCCCTCGTCGGGGGATAGAAAACTGCGGCGGTCAGTCTGGAGGTCTGGAGGACGAGACCAGTGAACTACGCCAGTGCTAGAACCTCGTGCCCATAGTCGCTGCCTCCTTTACTAGATAGTTTCTCATGATTGGGGGCGCAGGCCAAAAGTACCAGGCCGACCCTGGAACCATCGCGAGCTTGCCTTCGGGCCATGCTGAGCCAAGAACCTTTTGGTGCTTACACTGGGCCCTTTGTCTGGTCATAAAAGATCTTTGAAGCTCACGCATTCTCGCAACTGCCGACCGCTCAAGGGCGGTCCTAGACGACGACATCATTTAGGGCTCAAATTGTCTGGGACGCCGTCGTATTGACAGCATTCGCTAGTTAGAGTAGACGTTAAATACAACAACAACAATCAGAAAATAGCCGGCACCAACTTCAAGAACTGGATGAGAGAAAACTGCCCAAACACTGGTTACCTTGGAGGTACGCTGGAGCCCTCAAGACCATACAATGTGAACTCGATGAAAGGACTACATGTCGCGCTCCTGACATGGCGACTTCGAGTAGGACCACTCCATGTTCAACCACCAAAGCGCCGAAGCAAAATGACAAGTCCCGAGCTGTAGCAAACTGAAGGGCCTCAGCCACCTGTGTGAATGTATATACAATGCTACAAAGCTGACGGCGAGATCTGTGAAAAAGCTCCTTCAAGAAGATGGGTATTGCAAGAATCCAGCGGAGAAACTAGACTTGAAATAAAGGGTGGATTGGGTAGATATAGGATAGGGCGGGTATGGGCTAGGATGGAGTGATGCAGGGCGCTCAGTTCTGCTTGAAGGTTGGTAGTGTGCTTATATTCTAACTTTGCTTTTCTTTTTTTACTTTCTCTTTTACCCTGCGATGAATGCAGGATGCACCTAAATAGCAAGCTTGTTTCGAATAATGCGCGTTTCTCACGCCAAAAACCTGTGGTTATCCTTAGAGGGGTTAGTTAGTTCTATCCATGTCGTTTGATCTTAGCGATTCCTATCAAGGTTCAAGAAGCTTAAGTTCAAACTTAGGACTTGATTACTGCGTATATGCAGGGCATCACAAATCAAAAATGCTAGGCAGTTGATCCTGGAACTTGCCTGGCAGGGAAGCCTTTAGGCAAAATGAAGAGGAAAGGCTTCCTGGCTACAAAGCTCAAAAGCTGTAAGGGAGACTTGAAATAAACGCATATATGGAACTGATGACTTCCTGAAAGTAGTATTGGCAAACAACACCATCCAAACTGCTGCTCCTGTCTAGAATACGCCGTCGCATCGCTGAAGAAGGCCAATGGGTAGGCTCTAAATAAACCAACCTGTCGAAAAACCCAGAGTAACCGACGTTAAGTCAATCCAGGCTCATGTGTAACTAAGCAAACCCTCGCTAGGTAACCAAGCTTGAACCCCAACCGTACGCTCTCCAAACAATTCTAGATAGAGAGCCTTTCTAGCTTCATTATTGAACCTTAAAAAGGCATACAAGATACTTGAAACTTACGCACTCTTGTCACTGCCGGCCGCCTAGGAGCTGCTCCTGTTTAGAACACGCCACCGTATTGCTACTAAATAATAGGGCAGATAAATGATGAGGAATACAAGCAAACAAGATACAAATATGTTGAGATTCTATAAGCAGCCAACACTTACACCAACGGCTAACAGCCCAGAGTGTTTACCGAAGTTTCTAGCCCTTGTAGAGTACATTAGATTTGTCTTCCGCTCGGCGAAGTGGTTGTCGTAGTTTTAGTTAGTACTTGGGTCATAGAGAAAAAGGGTGCTCAAAGCTTCTCCGAAACCCTCTTCAACATCTCCTCCTGAACCTGACCTTTTTGATCCACCCACCACTCCTCTCACGTCTGCTATCTCTCGCGCCCTCACTCTCTTCCATTCTATCCTCCCAGCTCTCATTACCCTCTCTCTATCTATCTGTTTTTATTCCCCAACAGAAGAAGTCTTCTTCCTATCTGCCAAAACGCGCCTCAGCTCTATCCTCCCCAGGTTCTTTTACTTAGACACACAGAGTAGGGGGGGCAACCTAGCTCCAAGTCCGGCCGGCAGTAGCTTGAACTTGAACTTGAATATATTTTACGTCTGCTGGAATCACATAGATCAAACGACGCCGGGCTGGTTACCGGACAGACTTAACCCTCTGCAAAGGCTCACTGCCGTTGTTGTTGTTGTTGTATGTTTTAACGTCTACCTTAGCGGACTCGAACTTGAACTTGAATATATTTTACGTCTACTGGAATCACATAGATCAAACGACGCCCTTAGCGGACTCCCCGTTTGTTTGTTTGTTTGTTCTTGAACTTGAACTTGAATATATTTAACGTCTACGGGAATCACAGAGATCAAACGACGCCGGATTGGCTACCGGACAGAATTAACCCTCTGCAAGGTTCACTATAGAGGTTCGCCGAGCGAAGCGCA